>JASSUY010018563.1:0-44429 GCA_032466535.1 Forpus xanthops | reverse complement strand
GATATGAGGAAGAAATTCTTTACTGTGAGGGTGGTGAGGCACTGGAATGGGTTGCCCAGGGAAGCTGTGAATGCTCTGTCCCTGGCAGTGCTGAAGGCCAGGTTGGACAGAGCCTTGGGGGGCATGGTTTAGTGGGAGGTGTCCCTGCCCCTGGCAGGGGGGTTGGAACTAGGTGATCTAAAGGTCCTTTCCAACCCTAACTGTTCTATGATTCTGTTCCTAGACAATGTAAATTCCTGACATTGCAAATAAAACTCTGCTGTCAGGTAGTTGTTTCTTAATAATTCAAAGGTAAAACTTGCCAACTGTTAAGCATTTTATATGACTCAGATTTCCATTACCATAAACATCTGATGAAAATTACTGAAGTTTGCCACTGATTTTAATTGAAGCAAATGTGAGTCTTCTGCACACAGGTAAAAAAGATGGAGTAGAAAGTATAAATAATGCTATCTAATACAGAATCTTCAACATGTACACATAACAGACATCATTTGCTACATTATTATTAATGAGACAGATGTTTATTCTTAACAATAAATGTTGGGCTTCTTTCCCCTTGCAAACCATTAACAGCACAGTAAGCATTCTTGGGGTTTTTAATTAATGCTGGTGTATTGAGATTCATTTCTAAATATGCATTATATAAACTACACTGAGTCTGGGGAAACTTGTATTGATTTTTTCTCCTTTCTTGTTTTCTCTGTGAGTTTGGTTGGTGTAGGGGTTTTATTTTTAATTTTGGTTTACATATTTCCTGTAAGAGAGCAGATGTAGGTTACCCAAGGGATTGCCACCACAGGGTAGTTAAGGTGGAAAATTCACCATCAGCTGTACAGTTTATCAATTGCAAAATAATCATAAGCAGTTGTGGTGCTCATGTGCGAAGTAAACTTCCTTCAGAGTATTAATTAAAAGTTCAAAGGCTGTCTTGCAGGTCAGCTGCATGTAATCAAGAAATAGTTTCAATTTTCTGTTAAGCAGTAGATTCATCTTGTGATAGCTGTCTGAGCTGCAGTGTAATTGTGTTACAGGAAGCTCATCAGTTTGGGCACTGAAGTGTAGTCTCAGGCAGTATCTTCTACTTGAAAGATTATGTGATTACTTAATATATACAGACTAGTCCAGTGATTCAGAGGTGGACACAGTCCTCTAGCTAGACATATTAATTTCTGCTTTTGACCTTCACCCAAGAAAATCTCGAAACATAAATCTGCTCATTTTCCCCAAAAGAGGTGGACACAAATATGTATATAAACATTTTCTTGAAGTGTGAGTGATTTTCAAAGGCCTGGAGTACCTGCAGCTTCCTTTCATTATTCTATTGTGCGTTCAATGGGTTATTCACTTTTTTCTCCCCACTTGTGTAGAGTGAAGTTTGACAAATGAATCATGCTCTTAAACTGATTAGAAATAATGAAGAAAGGAAGTTCTGTACCTGCCCACTTCTTAATTTAAGCAATATATTTCTGTTTGTCTTGGCTTCCTTCTTGCTTTGAGACTCCCTGTTTCAACAAAGCAAACATATTACACCTTTCAAGATTTCTGCAGAGTATTAATTATTTTACTGTACTTATACCTGATATCATATGGTAGCAACAGACTGGTGCCAGGAGTCAAATGTGAGCAAACCAATAGAGTAAAAACTTGACGCTTTGAGAGAGAGAAAATGATGCTGAATACATTCAGATGCCTCATTAGATCACTGCTGTCATAGATTAGAGCATCTGCACACACCCTTTTGAGGTCATTCAGTCAGAAATAGCATCTAACTTTTCCTAGGGCATTAAATTTAATTGCTTTGTACGGCCTAAGCTCATCCATAACCATAGTAGCTGATAACTACCCATTAGAAGCAAAAGCACAAATCTTCCTTTTCCAAGCTCTTGTGGCAGGAATGCACTTAAAAGTTACTGCTGGGGCCTTTCTAATTAAGCATAAAGATCCTGACACACTTGAGAGGTTCTTTTGTGGGAAAATAAAGATGAAATATTGTTTTAGATGCATTTCTGTGAGTAGTGGGGATGTAAAGCTACTGAGCCTTGGCAGTGATTTTGGAACTAGAGGTTGATATCCCCAGGAGACAAGAAGTCTGTAGCAGTAAGTGTATCTTTTCAATGGCAAAACTGCCACATTTTTGGAGATTGACAGGTGATGGATCAAGCAGAGCTGGTGTGGGGTGGCTGGAGCCACCTCTGCACTGCAGACTGGTGAACAGGTAATGTCCTTTTCCCTTCAGGTGGCCCAGCACCGAAGGAGAGGCAGTGCTGTGCTGCCAGAAAATCATGCAGTGAACTCATCAGCTTGAAAAACTTTTATACCCAAGAAAGTAATGCTGACTGAGGTTAGAAGTAGTCTCTAACATCATTAAGGGGAAAGAAATCTGTTTCTACTTTTGACTCTGCAGTTGATACTTCACTGCAGAGCCAGGTTTTTTCACTCGCATCAGATGAACCATTGCCACAGGAAGCTCAGTGTTGCTCTCTGCTGTGCTCTGCAAAAGGAGCGTATAGGTGGCAAGAAATGTAAAGAAGCATGTGAATGAGCTATTTGCTTATTGTGCTACTTGTATTTGTACAACTGGGAGGAAAGAAGAGCCTGTGCTGGCAGTTGGAGGTTTTTTTGTTATACCCGCCCCTGTCATTTCAGCGAAGTATACTGAAATGTACTTCAGACCCTTCTGAATTACAGTTGGGAAGCAGAAGCACAGAATCATGAAATCACTTATGTTGGAAAAGGCCTTTAAGATCATTGAGTTCAACCGTTAACCCAGCACTGCCAAGTCCACGCTAAGCCACATCGCTAAGTGCCGTATCTACACATCTTTTAAATACATTCAGAGATAGTGACTCCACCACTTCCCTGGGCAGCCTGTTCCAATGCTTGACAATTCTTTCGGTGAAGAAATTTCTCCTTATATCCAGTCTAAACTTCCCCTGGTGCAACTTGAGTCCATTTCCTCTTGTCCTGTTGCTTATGACTTGAAGAGGAAACTGGCCCCCACCTCACTACAACCTTTCAGCCTCCTTTTCTCATACTTTTGGCCCCACCTACCTGTTCTTACTAGATATGTTAACTAAATATTATCATTTTCAAGGAGGGTCTAGTACACTTTCTGTGCAACTACAATTGCAATAAATATGTGTGCTCCAATGTGATTTATTCAATCACTACCTGTGGATTCACTTGCAACCTGTGGATGTTTTTGAGGTTTTCCAAATGTATCTGTAGACTGAAGATGAAGCATAACAGGGGAACAGCTTTTCTAATGTCTGTGGGTGGGGTAAATTTTTATATAATACATCAGTTATTAAACAGACATATTTCTTTCCCTTAAACTTAGAAACAATCAATTTCATTTTGTGGTTGGAGATGCTGTCTGGAGAGAAGTTAGCCTTCCTCAAAGATCACACTGACTGCTGACTAAACTTGTGATTTGGCTTCCGCATATTTCCCAGGGTGCTAGAATTGAGGGGTTATTGTAGGCAGTGATGAGGGAGGTGGTGATCCTGAATTATAAATACTCTTTGGGAAGAACTTTTATTTTCATCCTGAAAATGCTTGTAGGCACACTCTGTAGTGGTAGCATTAATAGTTGTAGGCACTTACATAGAATTAGTAGAAGTCATCAAACTGAGTGTTGATAAAAGGTCTTTTAGTCAGGGGTGATTGTGAAAATTCATCTGAACTAGAGACATGTTTATGAAGCTTCTGAAGTTATACTTGAGGAATTCTTCTATGAGGAAAAGGCCTATCCTGAAATCTTTGAAGCTACTGCATTATGCATGTGCAGTTACTGCGTGAGATGTTGCTATTTGAAGATATTATGTAGGGAGAGTTACGGTGAGGGCAATTGTGGAATTGCAGTGGAAGGAAAAGTTATCTAAGTGGGAACAAAATTGTTGAGGTGAAGGAAAATTTATGAATGTCTGCTTGACTGGAATGGTTACTTCCAGGAATGGATACTGAATGTTACTTCTGGTTTAGAAATGTGTCTTAAATTAATAATATGTTTTTAATTAACATTTTCCTCTTTTAGTATCTTCTTTCTGTAGAGATAAAGCTGAAGTACCAGTGTGAATCAGTTTACTTGATTTATATTTAATGAAACATGGTATTGATCTTTACATTTTTCTTCCACTGAGGTCTCAACCCTGTGCGCAGACCTGAAGAAATAATCATATTTTTACTACAACATGAAAATTTTATTCACTACCTGAATATGTTTCTGATTTGTTTTCCTTTGGCAAATGCTCATGTAAATTTCCTTGCTGAGATGAGCCTCAGCTGGTTTGTTCCCATCTGTGTCTACTCTGCTGGAGTTTAGGTCACTTTTTAACTGCACTTGTGGGTTATTTGACAGAAAGGGATGCCGCTGGGTCAGTATAGTGTAGCCCAGTCTCTGTCCTTCAACCAGGCTACATCTACAGTTAGAGGAAAACCTGGGAAGATGTATCTGAAATTCCAGTACTGAATAAACTTGCACTTGGTGAGAAATATACTCCTCAGGGACTTTTTCTGCAGGAAGGAATTCAGCCAGTCTTGCTCCTGTCCAGTATATTTCTCCTTGAAACCACAGCTCATTTAATGATGCCTGTGAAATATGAAAGATATTTAAAAATATTATAATATTAGATTAAATATTGTTATTGCTGCTGTTCATTAATAGGAATGTTGGAGCTGAAGTAGCAGTACCAAACTAAAGTGCAGTGTCAACCAGAAAGTGTCAGAAGATAAATATTTAGTTGGAAAAATCCTTTGTATGATTTTGCTCTCCAATATTTTTTCATCTGTCCATATCTGAAAATTTCACTTCAGTGAAAGGTCAAAGCATTCTTTTTGGTTTGCATTTATCATGAGTTTTAGGAGTTAACTATAAGTAATATAATGGATGGTGACTGAAAACAGGTATGTTAAGACTGCTCAGTGATGTTTAGGATACAATCTGTATCTGGAAGAGAAAATTAACTAGCAGAATGCTCAGTATTTATGAAATGTGATTTTATAGAATTTTGAATTTTTCAGGTTTATTAATCCCTGGCAAAATTGTATTCTTCTTTGTCTTTAGTGTAAAAGCAGCAAATTTCTGTGAAACGAGACTAAAATAAACCCAATCCTGGATGAAAGCATGAACAGTTGTAAAGATTTTGAAGTCATTCAGAAGAGTCAGTAAGGAGGTCTGAAGTGTATTTTGATTTTGGGAATGAGAAAAGTATGTTAGGGAGGTCCACTTACCTCTCAGTACCTACATTCAGCATCCTAGGATGAACCAGTGTTTGTCTTCATCAATCTCACAGTGCTGTGTTTTACGAGCATACAGTGTATCTGCTGTTTTCAGTATGTTGCAGTTGCTCAGTAATAAAGTTCTGTCTTTCAGCTTTAAATGTGAAGCATTCAGTAATGGATACATGATGTTGGCAGGTTGTCCTGTTCCAAGTATGGATTTGTGGATTTCTAACTGAGGGCTGCCTTGCCTACCTCTAGAGGGTGTGCAGGTGACAGCAACAAGTCACCACATAGAGTTCATACTGTTTTCTGGCAGGAGGATAAAACTGGTACCTTACAGTTTAGCCCAAGGAATTGCTGGTCGTATGTTCTAAAGCATCATTAACATTTTAGTTAGATTAAAAGCAATAATTAGTGCAGAATACTGGGAGATTGTACAAATACCTTGTGCAACTGATAGCACACACAGCTACAGCTCCACAGAATGTCATTCGCTAATCTGCAAACTTCTTTCATGTAATAAATGCAGGAGATGCAAGTTCATGATTAAGTAATACCAAACATCATATCAGTTCTGTTCTTTGGTGTTCTAGTTCTCTATCTAACCATCTGTCAGTATCTTAGATGCTCTGCAAGCAGTGAAAAATCTTCTCAAAAGAAATCTGTCTTTTCAAATAATATGGAAAGGCAGCACAATGGCTTTGGTCAGCATCAGACATGAGAATGTCAGTCCTCCCCCTACATTTTTCTGCATTACCACACACAACATCACTGTCTTTTATTCAGGACAATAACCCATGCGTCACTGTTGAGATGGACCTTTATCATTCCTAATTTCATTTCTTGTCTACTTAATATCTCAAGTGCGTTACCTATCTATCACTACCGCTCAAACTATTGCTCAAACATGTAACAGTTCCTGGAAACAACTTCTCCCTGGACTCAGCAGTATGATCTGTGTGCTTATCCATGGGATTGTATAATCTGCCCCTCAGCCCAGGGCTCCTCTTTTACTGCTTAGAGAGAAAGTTATTTCCCTTAACTTTCTATAGCTGTAAAAAGCATCTGGCTAGTTAACTTTCAAAGTTACATTTGTAACTGAGTAACGAGAACAGAAAATTGACTTTGCATGACCTGTTAGGTAGAGAAAAAGAACAAATTAAACTGTTTCTTTTTGCTGGGTCGACAACCTCAGCAGCATGTGATAGAAATACTATTCATTTAAAAATAAACTATTGACATCAGTTGCAATTTACTGCAATTAAACTAGTAAACCTGTAACTGTAGTGTATTTTTTCCAGTCACTTTCTTGAAAGTGACACTTATTTTGGTAGATAGAGCTGTTATGTTAGCTGGGAATTTCATTGTATGATGATTTTATGACATGGTTAATGTGAGTTTTCTTCCTGCATTTATTTGCCTTTGTCTAAAGATACTGAGTTATAGAAACTCTGGTGGAACAAGCAGAATAGAAACACCACTTCCCTGCTATGTGCAGGGATACCAGGATGCAGATGAATTAATGGTGGTAAAGATGTGGCCAGTTCTATGACAGGTCTTTTACCCTGAGGGAAACAAACGAGCAAACAAATCAAATTAAAACAAAAAAATAAACACACACATGCAAAAAAAAACCTAACCATAAACAAACAAACAAACAAAACCCCAAAAACCAAGCTACTGGAAAAATATGGCTGTTCTTTTCTTTTTTTATTTTATTTTTTCTTTTACATGAAGAGTCAATTGCAAGCTTTTGAGTCTGAAGTGTCTCTGCATTCTTTTTCTGATGAAAAAAGAAAACAAAAAGCTGCTTTTTCTTCCTAGATTTGAGGTGTTTTCTAAAACGCTGCTCAAATAAAGATGTCAGACTTCCCTTTGAGTGGCTTTTTAGCTGCTCTGCCAGTCAATTTTTTCTTCTTTTGCTTGTGTCCAGTTGGTTTTCTAAGGACTAATGATCTTTTCTTACCTCTGTGCTCTTTGGATAACTCAAGTCCTCCCTCAGAGGACCACGGAACTGGGACCTAATGGCTTGCTAATGGTCACCCTTGTAAGAGGACTCCTTGGACATTGCTGAGGGTTGAAAAGAGCACAGCTTTTATTACAGTGGTTTATTACCTTTGATATCTCAGCACCATGCTGGCATTCAGCTTACATTGTTTTCTGCTTTCAGAAAACTCTGTGATGCATTCAAGCACATAGATGTTTATAGTTATATATATATATATATATATATATGTAAAAGCTCTCACATACATTACTGTCCCCATTAATAAAAGCAGAGAACATGATTTATGTTTTGTTGATTCAAACACTAGAACTTTTGGACAAAGTCTTTTGTGGGTATCAATGGCAGGCCAAATCCTAAAGCTGTTCACTAGTTATTAATTCCAGGCTCAATCCAGAAGCTCTTACTGAAGCAAAATACCAGTGAAGTAATGGGATGCTTCATCTTCGTATTCCTGATTTTTCTAAGAGTGCTGTGTAATTTAGTAGAAAAATCCACTTCAGGTTTTTGTCAGCCCTGCACCATCACTGTCTTGTGCCGCTTCATGAGTGATTGCTTACGCTGTGTGAACTGGGGTATGTTATATGGCAAATCACCTGCAGCTGCAGTGGATCACAATATGCTGTAGACAGTGTTTCTAGATCTTTGCTTTAATAATGTGCAATGAATAACATAGAATGTAAGTGGCAAAATGCTTTTCTTTGAAAAGTAGCCATTGAAATGCTGCTGCAAAGGTAACCATAGAGCTTGGAAAATGATATGGTACAACATATTTTGCTGTATACAGTTTTATTCTTTTCTGAAAATGATTGTTCTCTTGCAGACATGGAAATCTGGATATGTTCCTAATGGAAAATGAATAGGAAATGCTTCAGTTGTTCAAAACTCTTAAACATATTTTAGTTTCATAGCTGATTGTGTATTATGTTTGCAGCCTTTGTGCAAAGTGGTGTTTAACCGCAGAGTTTGCTTCATGATGAATATAGATGAAGATTGTTCTTTGTATTATGAATCTAAAACCCCCATGTATTCATATAATGCAGCTGATGTTAAGTTGCCACATTGCTTGGAATTTATTGCCATATTGCTATGAACTAAAAGAACTCCTTGCAACTCAAACTCAAGACTTATTACTTCCTATTTAGCAAATGATTTTACAAGTTAGTCAGATGGCTGGATTAGCAAGGTTATAATGGTTCTATGGAACAGCAGCTATTAATGGAAAATTCTCAATATTAGCATGGATCACTTACTGGGTTTGCCTTTAATTGTTGTAGTCATTGCCTGTGTATGCAGTGGTTATTGATTATTATAATTGTTTTATAGTTATCAGGACATTCTCTTACTGTTATTACTGATTTTTTTGCTTTCCTAAAATTTAGGCAGAAAATAGGAGGATTAATCTAATATTTTTTGTGCTTTGTTTAGCAACTTTGTGTAAGTTGCTAACGATTAATGAGACTTGGGAAATGAAAACAAATATCCTGGTGAAATGCATTTTCTTCTGAAATTACTGGGACCATATTTGGTCCAGTTGATTTACATAATTTGCTTGAATAGAATTTTGGAATAGTGAAGTAAAACAGCTCAGCTACACCTACCATCTTAGAGATATTTCTAAGTGAAAAGACCTGGACAAACACATTGTTTTTGGCGGGGTGTTGTGGTTTAAGGCCCTCAAGCAGCCCGCTCACTCACTCCCCTCTCTTTTTCTTCCCCCAGTCCTGGGAGGATGGGGAGGAGAATCGAAAGAATACGACTCCCACAGGTTGAGATAAGAACAGTTTAGTAACTAAAGTGTAACATAAATCACTACTGTTACCACCAGTAATAATAATGACGAGAAATTCAAGGAAAGAGAATACAACTGCTCACCACTCAATACTCAGCCCGACGAAACAGTGCACCCCCACCCTTCCGGGTCTCTGCTCTCTGTTTTTACATCTTGGGCATGACATGCTGTGGTATGGAATACCTCTTTGGTCAGTTTGGATCAAGTGCACTGTCTCTGCTTCCTCCTGGCTTCCCCTCCTCCCTGGCAGAGTATGAGACTCAGAAAGTCCTTGGTCAGACCAAAACATTACCAAGCAGTAACTGCAAACATTGGTGTTATCAGCTCTGTTCCCAGGCCCAAAATCAAAGCACCGCTCTGCACCAGCTAACAAGAAGGAGAAAAATGACTGCTACTACTGAACCCATGACAGGGGGGTAATCTGGTCAGTTGTCCATCTGTCCTGGACTACTTGTGAAATACAGCACCCAAGCTTACCATTTTAGCTTAAGATTAATGGCAGACTCTCAGAATTAGTTGGTAGTTAAGCCTGGTTTTGTACCAATTCTGTGTTTGTCAGTCATTAAAGGAATTCAATTGAAGATTGTCTGCAGAGAAGGATGATTATCAAGCAAAAAAACCTTGCATTTATAAAAGTTCAAAAATGTGGCAGATAACAGCTGTCAAGCAAAGATATCACTGCTTTAGTGCACTTACCCTTGTTTGATGTTTAATTCTGTTCTGTAACATTCAGTTTAGAGTGCTTGGTTCTCTGCCTCAAATTTTGTAAGGTCACAGCTGTGATGATATTCTCAGCAGTACTGGGGACAACTACTACCTTAAAACAGTTCCCTGTTGTGACATTCTTTGCGGTGCGGTGTATGCTAATACATTACAACTTGCAGCTTGTGGTATTTTATTGCTTAATTTAACCATAGCTTGTATGTCTTATGATTTGATTGGTTGGCAAAGCATGCAGAAATTCTGAGTCAGATACACCTATTTCTGGGTGCCCTGTTTGATTAGGTGCAGCTCTGAAGCAACACGTTTTTGTGCAACTTTCCAGGCATGCAAAATGCAGGAATACAAAGGATGGTTTAAAAAAATATTTGGGAAAAAAAAATTGTGCCATTTAACTTTGGATTGTGCTTGCACTTGTTTTGCTGAGCCTCTTGGTAATGATGAGACTCTGCCTTTTTTTGGTTTTGTGGATTGTCTTTCTTTTTTAATATAGTTCCTTTATTCAGTAGTTACAACTTTGATACCTATGAAGTATGCCAGGTGCACATTCCTGGAAATGTAGGTGTCCTGTAAAACTTCAGAGTGTCTGTATAGAACAAGCATTGTCATTAAATTCCACACATTTTTGTTTTCTGAAGCCCTGTCTCGGGGCATTGCTGTTGAAAGTGAGTTTTGTTTCTGTAGCTTGTGTAGGCTGGTTTGCATGAAACCTTGCTATAGATTAAAAATGCTCAATTTAAAATATACATATTGAAAAACTGTATGAAGTAGTTAAGCCTAGATTCTTCAGGTTTTTTTTATTTAAAACACTTTTTATAATCCAGTTACGAAGGTAATAACAATGGTAAATGGTAAATTTCCAGTAAGTAGCATGGACAACATTTTGTATTATCAAGAGAAGAAAACTCAAGTGACATTGGAGATGAAAAGAGTGGTGATTTCAGCCAAAGCTAAAATTTTGGGAAATTGCTGTGCTATTTTTGGTTTATTTTTAAAAAAGAAGGAAAATTTTTTTTATTAAAATACTTTTCTAAAATGCATGCATGGTAATTTACAAAAAAAAATATTGATGTCAATGAGCATGTAACCCTTGCTTTTGAAGCTTTGCCTTTTCTTCTGTGTTACAGGCTTTTGCTTTCTTTCTGACATGTTCCTTTCTTTGACCTAGCAGCCCTACTGGGCAAATGTTCCTGTGCAATGTGAGCATGCTTAACTGTTACTTAATGAATACGCTAGTTTATTCTTCATGCTAAATGCATAAAAAGTGCCACCAAGTGAATCTGTTCCAACAAGCTACAGACTCACGTTAACATGTGCCCATACAACGAACTTAGAGCATATATACAAAAGTATATATGCACTTATGAGCAACAAACTTGTTGAACGTTGCAGCTCATGACCTCAAGGTGAAACGATGCTGCAGGCTTTCCCCTTTCCACATCACTTGCACCAAAGCTGACGGGCTGAATCTATCCTGGCTGGTCATGGGCCTCCTTCGCATGGTAGTCCTTTAGCCCTTACCCATAGTCATAGTCTTTTTAGTCCAAAATGTCTAAAAGGGTGAGAAAATCCTGTTGCAGCCCACTGGTATGGTGGCTTTTATGACCTGTGAAGTAGCATAAGCCAGATCTGTGTCCACTTCATCTACCTGGTGCTCTCCAAAAAATGAGGGGTTTGGGGAGCAAATTGTCTCTGAAGACAAAGATCAAACCAGAGCTGGGGGATGAACAGATACAATGTTCAGGGGTGCAGAGTCCAAGACATGCTCCTGGCTATCTTCTCTTTAGCAGTATGGGCATACCCAGAGATACATATTGCTCTTTTTGCAGAGCCTACCTGGGCCATAGCAGAGAAGAGGTGATTGACAGTGAATATGTAGTATTTAAAAAATTCCATCCAAAATTGCAAGAGAGTTGGCTTTCAGTGTTTTCCAAATCAAATCTAAACCAATGTCTTAGATAAATGCTGTGCTTCAGTGTTAGTCCCTTCGTACATTTTTAAATGTATTGAGTTTCAGTACGAGGACTTTTCCACCTGAAATCAAAGTGCTTCACAGACTTCTCAACATTATTGTGAAGCACAAAGAAAATGAATAATCAGTATGGGTTTTTTCAGGACAAAGTTTTGCTAGATGTCCCCAAGGAGCCATTTTCTTTCCTCTACTTCCACTCTTTTGTTTGCAGATGACCAGCATGCAGAAAGGCAGTGAGGCTCACACTAGAGATTTCTTGCTGCATTTTTCATGAGGAATTCACAAGAGGAAGCTGATGCTGTAAGAAATTAGTGTCTTCAGTCCAGTTAGTGCTTTAGAAAGCACAGTTCAGTATTAAAACTACAAAGTAGAGTTGGTGAGATGAAAGGGAGAGAGGGTGAATGTGCTGCTGAATACTGGTTAAAAGCATTAGAAGCTATCAAAAGAATTTGGCAAGCTGACCCCCATCTCTAACCTTTAATCACCTACTTCTACCCCTCCAGAAAGGCAAAATTATGCAAAAAGGCAGGTGAGTCTGTCTGGGCTGGTTTCTGAAACTGGCAGAACAAGGGTACTCTGCTTTAAACCTGGAGGAGTTGTATGTGTAAGCATATTTATGTGTAAGGTATTTCACCCTTTTTTACTCAGACTTCTGTGTTCTTGTTAATACTTTCAGTGTGGATCTGAAGATTAAGAAGTGTTTTCCAGAGCTTCTGCTGTAAGGGAGCCAGAAGACCACACAGCAGTGCCCTACAGCAGAGCTTAATAACCAGCACCCTGCTGGCTGCAGCACGTAACCAGGCTTGCAGTACACTTGCACCAGAGACTCACTTTAAGCTTTACTGTTGCCAAAGGCCCAAGTCTTATCCCTCATTACTGCAAACATAGCTCTGTACTGTTGAATAATCAATATTTGCAAACCTTTAATGACCCAGCTGTAGGATTGTCATGCCAGCCTTTCCAGACACCACCTTTTGTCCCACTGGAGATGTAGACATCCCAGAAGGATCCAACTAATGTGAGACGTTATTCTGCCCTATAGAATCATGGCATCATAAAATAGTTTGGTTTGGAAGGAAACTTAAAGTTCATCTAGTCCAGCCCTCCAGCAATGAGCAGGGGCATCTTCAACTAGATCAGGTTGCTCAGAGCCCTGTTCAGCCTGGCCTTGAATATTTGCAGGGATGGGGCATCTACCAGTGCTCTGAGCAACCTGTGTATTATTTGCTTGCTTTTACCTGAAGCCTCTTATACCTACAGAATGTTTTAGGAGTGTGTAATAGACCAGGGCACATATTAAAAAGAAAGTGAGAAGGTCCCTTCATGTGTATTTCTTCATATAGATTGGATTACGATTTTTCTATCTTGACTTTTTTTTTTTTAAAGTCCTTATCAAAGTGAGCAGTTCAGATACCAGATGCAGCATTTGCGGACTTTATACAAATGTCGTGAAATGTTTGGACTGATCAGTAATGAGTGTAGTAGTATTTTTGTGTTTAGTAGTATGATGTAGTATTTTTAACCTGTTTATTTTTGTCTGTGCCTGAAATACTTATAAGATAAAGAAGCGCTTTTTTATGCAATTAATTAGAGCAGAATTCAAAGCAAAGTTACTGTTACAAGTTAGAAATATTCTCCAGGTTGTTTTAACATTTCACAACTCCTTGTTGAGAGAATATGGCTTGCAAATGAGGTAAGCCAGTAAGTGAAGACAAGTTGATGTTACACTCTGGTGTTGCTTCTTTTGAATTTGGCTTAAGGCATAAAATAACAGCTTGAGAAGCCAGTGCAACAACCACTAACTTTTATGATTCATATAAAGTAGTCACATTTTTAAGCATGGAGGAAATTTTTGAGGATATACTCTTGATATAGAAAAATATTCATGGAAAATGTGCCCTTAAATGTGCTTATGTTGTACTGCCAGGTGCTGCTGTAACAGCATTGGGGATTTCTTAGATGCAGAAAATAACCTAAAAGCTGTAGGTTTGGGGTTTTTTTAATGTTATGCTATGAAATACCGATCAAGAGTCATTCAGCATTGAGTTTTGGGAAAATAATATTTGTTTAGCAACTTGTGTTATTGCTAACCTTACTAATCTCAGTTAATAGTTATTTCCAGAGGAGAACCGCAGGGAAGTGACACAGGAACCTGTTGATCATGCTTCACTTCTAGCTGCAAGGGAGGCAGATGGCTGATGACTCTCCATACTGCTTTGCTTCACACTCCTGCCCACCAGTCTGTCCTGCTGTCTGCCTGCCTCCTCAGCTCCCTGCACTTCCAGCTTGCCATTTACCATCTGCATTTCCTTAGTGGACTTCTGTGTAGGCAAGCTGAAGGGAAACCCACTGAACAGAGACATCTGTGAGGTCAGTAGCTGGGGCTTTGGAGATCCTACCACATTACTGCAGACTTCTTCAAAGTTATGTAATTTAGGAAAGCTTCTGCACTTAAAATTTCTCCTCATTAAATTAAGAATTGAAAAATATTTTTGATTTTTTTTAATTATTTCTGTGGGAATTTTTATGTCTGCTCCAGGTCTTGAATATTTTGTAGTTTAAATAAACATCTAAATGTTTTGTTTGAAACAAAAATATGCTGCATGCTAGAAACAGATTGACCCAGACCATTTCCATAGTTTCGATGTTTGATCTGTGGGAAATGTTCAATATGGAGTTGCTTGGAGCTCCTTGATGACCTGCTACTCAAGGTTTCAGAGTGAAAGAAAAAAAGGTAGCTGATACCGTGTGGTCTGACTCTTCTTTTGATGCTCCTGATGTCTCCTAATGATCCCCCCTCTACATATGTAGGGGAACTGGGGGGCAGTGACAGCTAACAATTCTAGGTTGCACATATTTTTAAAGTTGAGGTAGCAGCTAGTGCTAGATATCACCATTTAGGGTTTTGGGTTACCACGTGTCCTGCACAAGTTAATTATCGTAGCATACAAGGCACAGAGAATGTATGGAAATTCAGTGAGAGTGAGTTGTTGAGACCCTTGAAGTTCCTGGGAGAGCAAACCCTCTTGCTGGGCTCGGCGGGACCTAAGTACCTTGGGGTGTCCGTTCATTGGCAAGCAGGTATTTCTGCTGCAACTTCTGCTGCAATTGGAAAGCAGTTATTGTCTCACACTTTGCAAAGGTATTTGGCAGCCACAAACTTCCTTTGTGTATATTGACTGATTCCAAGGTAATAATGGTTACTCTCTTCTCCAAGTCCCATTCCTTGCATATAATGTTAGCCATTTAAACATGCATAAGATGCTGGGTGAGAGGAGAATTAGTGTGATTTTAATGAACTGGTAGCCCCATAAACAGCAGAATTAATAAAACAGGACATTTTATTTCTGGATTTATTTTCTGGTTTGGTGCCTTAAGATGATCAGTGCTCAGTCTGATGCTTTTCCCTTAGCTGAGGCATGTTGCAGGTTTCTTTCGTGCATTCCTGCTGTGCAGTGAGAACTATATCACATGCTGCACCTTTTCTTTGGCACAGGATTTGTCCAATTTCTTTCCTTTTCCAGATCATTCCTTTTCATGAAGTATGTAAAAAGGTAACATTTTTGTGTCTTTGTGCCTCTGTCAAGTCTGATCAAAATCAGCTACGGGGTTGAAAAGTCAGTTTGCATTGAGAGGAGACTGGAGTGTACAAGCATGCATGTGGACTGCCTGATCTCAGAAGTCTTGTTTCCTTAAGGATATGGCTCCAATCCCACTACTAGCCCATCTATTATTGAAGAGGACTAAACTGACCATATTCCCAGAAACATACAGTAACAATTCAAAACTGTGTGGCATGTGAGAATATAGTTTGTCCAGTGATGGGTGATTGAAATAGGTATTAGTAGTAACACTTATTTTCTTGTGCTATAAACATGCATTGTGCTTTGCAAAGAAAAGGTGAGTCCTCTCTTTCAAAGGTAGCCTAAATAAAATGAAAATTGCAGCATACTAAAATTGACTTGTGACAGATTTCACCCGAAGTCTTTCCACTGTGAAGAACAACATTCCTGTTGAATGAGAGTTTTCCTGGAAAGATAAACGTTAGGTACCCCCACGCCTGTTGCTTAATTCCTGTGGACAAAAAAAGGTGATTAATATGATGAGAAGTTACACCCTTTTTCTTTTACCAGAAGAAGGTAGCCAGAAGAGATGCTGATGTTAAAAAAAGAATAGTGCTTTCTGCGTAGTTGCCAGCATTTAAAAGTGTTATCCAGAGAAAACTCTGAATCAAATGCCTGCTGGGCTGCAAGGGGTAAATAAACAGAGGGAAGCTGACAAGAAAGCAAAGTGCAGGGCATTGCTTGTGCCAGGCCAAATGTATGGAGAGGATGGAGGGGCTGTAGGAGAAAGGGGCTTTGCACCTTCAAAAGCTTCCAGAAATGCTCTTACTCCTTAGGGAACTGATGCAACCCTGCTGTGGGAAGTGCATTAAATTAGATGGGACAAATACTTGAGATTGGTTGGAAAGCAGAAAAAAAAAAACACCCCACTAAATATACTCAGTATTTTTATAGTAAGAATGAAAGAACACTTTCACATGTTTCTACTCCACTTCTTTGTGTTTCACTGCAAAAGCATAAGCATCCTACTTAATTTTGGTGTTTGTTTTTGTTTTTGTCACTGAATAGTATCTTTGTATTGATTAATAATTCATTTTGAACCAGGACTTTCCCTTGGGTAACTGCTCTGTAAAATGGCAGTTCATTTGGTAGTTTCAACTCTGCTGAATGAATTCGGTTTGGAATGCATCATTTTAGTTTTAAATCAGCATGTTTTAATATCAGGTGCTTTAAGTGACTTTGCTGATCTGCACCATGCAGAAAATGCAATATTTTACTTTAGCAGGTATTACATAGTCATATCTCAACTAAATTTTCATCAAAGTTGTGCACATGTTGTCAGTTATTATAGTGTAATCCACAATGTTGGTGGCAAAAAAAATTGCATATTGGTGGCAGAGAACGTTCCAACCAGAGTGGCTTTGTTTTTCATTTCATGGCTTTCAGGAGAATGCTTATTTCCAACTCCCTTATTTTCTACTGCTGTTTTATAGCTGTAACTGAGAAAAACTTTTGTGGTTTTAGGTATTTATTTGTTTCCCAGCTTTAGCTTGGATTCAGAAAAATCCTAACCTCTTGATTAAGATGGACAAAACTAGTGAGAGCTTTATAAAAAAACATAAAATCAGTGGATGGGATTAAAATTACTGGTCTGAAACAAGAAGCACATATCAATAATCCAGAATGACCAAATGCCTTAGAAATAGCATGCTTAATGTTAGGTACACAGTCTAGCTGATGGCAGGAATGGAGAGACTGAGTATATGTAGGTATACATTATGTATATGTATATAAACTAACTCGATTCTAAACTTGGCAGGTCATTTAATCATAAGATTTTGTTGGCATAAATCACATACCTGGAGTTTAAAAGAACAGCAGTATTTTTGCTGCATCCTGCCCTGTGCATTTGAATGCTATTCCATCTACACCTGCTGAGTACTTGTGGAAATGAACAACATGATAAGGTGAGTCCTCCGTCAGGGTTCCTCTAAATGTCACCTATTCAGTGGCTAAAGATTGTCTGTACTAAATGATACCTGTTTCTAGGCATGTGTCCAAGTCACAAAAAACCCCACATTTGCCAGTAGTTGGCAGAATGGCTAAAAGCTCTAGTCAGAGAGGTTAAGAACTGAAGTTATAAAAGCTAAAATGTCTTTTTCTGCAAGAAAAGGTCATTGAAAGGCTTGGATGGAAAAGAGGCTCTTGGAAAGAGGATGCTTGTACTGGTTTTGGTTGGGTTTTGTACTGGGGTTTTGTTGGTTTGTGTTTTGTTTTGTTTTGTTTTGTTTTTTCCCACTAAAGGAAGTGTATCTGCCTGTCTAAAATGAAGAAGAAAACCAAGCAACTAAGGACAAATGCCTAGCATTCCTTTTTATTCGATATATACTTCCCTTGTCATTTTTATAGAAGTATATTGCTATTTTAACAAGCTGGTTAGTGGCATTTTAGAGATATTAAAGAAAATAAATTTATGACAGAGCATCTATTGTTAAATCATGATTTTTTTGTTAGATACTGATGATTTTTGGAGAACAAGAAGTCTCTGAATGAAGTAAATGCCACATCTCTTATCAACAGTAAGTGTATAAAAAGTTAGTCTGTGTCCCTTTTAGGTTTCTAACATTTGTAGAGTTGTAAACAGTCTAGCAAAATTGCAGAATGCCGACAGAATCCTATTAAAAATATTATTATAAAATTCTTTATAAAAACTTTTTTTCCTATTTATGTTTTTATTGGCTCTCTGTAGGATATGGGTTCATAACCCAGTCATAATCAGTTCCACTCTGAAATTAGAAATGGGAATGAAGCCACTTTTCCACAAGTTAGAGAGTAAATGCAGTTTTTTTGCCAGCAAAAATGCAACTAAAAAAAATCCTTCCTAAAGACGTGAAGTACAGGAGGTGTTTTATAAAAATAGTTATCTTGATGAGATGGGATAATTCATTGAGAAATATATTGTGAATGAATGCAATTCATTTCTGTCTACATATATCTGTAATGTAAAAAAAATTAGCATTTTGCCCATTTATTTTAAAATATTTTAAAAACTGTAAACATATGCCAATATAATTTATATTGTCAGTTAGCATTTCATATGGTTCTGCCTCTAGAAGTTTCCAGGGATTATTTAACGTTATGGACTTCTAAAGCAATTTTAGCTGAAAACAAGTGCAAAGAATTGTGGAGCAACTGTTAACTACATATTACAATTCATGGGTGGTTTTTCTTCTTGGAATTAAAAAATGGAATTTAAGAGAACTAGAAAACTAAACAGAGATGATATTTCTTATCTTAACATGCCAAAATATGGTCATATGGGTGTGCCTGATTTTGTTAGAATTAGTTGTATTTGCATGTTCAGATTCCTTGTGTAGACAATGTGGACAGATACATTCCAGTCTGGTTGTCTTGTAGAGAGAAGTGATGAGAAATTTGAAACACATGATTTTATTTTCTTTGCAATGAATGTTTAAAATGAAAGACAAATTTTAATTAGGGTATTAATTTCTGTGTATTACTGAGCTCGGAGGTGTGCTGTGTGAAAGACCTTACTCATAGGTTTGTCTCAAGCTTGTTGCCCCAGTGTGGAGGTAACTGAGGAAGTGGTGTTCGTGTCCTGTCCCAGGACATTGTTCTCTATCAGTTCCCTTGGAGCCTTTATGGCAGCAAGACACCTTTGAAGGAGTCAAAAGACAGAGATAATACACTGTACATTGTAAATGATGAAAGAATTTGTTCCCGTCTCTATAGAGCTATCTGAGACTCATGGCTGTCTCAACAGGCTGGAGTACTGAGGGACCTGTACCCAGACTCCAGCAAGAAGACTGAAAATGGACTTCCTTAAGGTGAAATTCTTGCAATTTCCACTTGTCTGTAGAAGGATGATTACTGTAGGACCCTGGGGAAGAAGTGATGTCTAGATTTTAATTTGTGAGAATTAATGCTATAGATAGATAGAAAAAAAATTTGCTCTTGAGTATCTCAAAGTAAATCAATCATTAGGAAAATAGTGTCATTTGAACTGGATTTTTGAGCTAAATTATGTATGCTGAAATACTTCAATCCTTATCGGTTTAATATCTGAAAAGTGCATACCAGAATAAAAACACTGTTTAGAGAGCTTTGATTAATGCGTATTCATCAATGGGGATAATGGAAGTTATGATTTTAAAATTGGAAATAGAAGAAAATGGGCAGAGTGTTGTGTAGTGTTTGGATATAATTTATATATCCTTAGGGCATAGATCCCAGTCAGATGCAAAAAGATGTATTCAAACAAAGTCACAGGGTCAGTTAATAATTCATATATATATACATATATATATATCAACAAAAAGTAACTTTAGGTGATGGCAGAGGAAAAATTGCACTTTGTGACAGAGTGCATTTCACAATAACCAAGATGCACTCACACTGGATATACGACAGACTTCTGATTTTATTTCTCTTGGCTCTTCTGGTCCTTTGGCAAACTTGATCAAAGAATTTATTTCAGAATAGTCAACAGGACCCTAGGAATTGAGATGGACTCTGAGTCTTTATTAGGTAACAGCTAAAACCATTGAAAGAAGGTTTGAACTGAGATAATAGGTCTGGCTCAAAGCTCCAAGAATGCTGAAAGTGAAAAAAAAAACAATAAGGAAAAGGAGGTCAGTTTGATTAAAAAAGTGATTTTGTTGCAATTATAGCAGGTGAATCTCAAGTACTAGAACAGCGGATGTTAGAGACAGCAGATATGTACTGTTTGTAGACACTATTTCAGATTGAATTGTTCATTGATAGCTAGCAAATCTCTGTGCTCAGGCAGAGTGATATTGTGTGGGGTGCTTTGGCTTGGTTTTATTTCACTCCTTAATCAACAGAAAGTGCTAGTCTGTGTTGCGCAGTGCAGCATGATGTACCTCCCCTTCCTTGCTTGCTGGTGGGATCTCTTCCTGCTATTCCTCTTAACTGAGCACATTTCATGGCAGTGTTCCGTACTGAAAACAGTAATGTCAGTTCACCTCAATAACATTTGAGGCCATATTGAGTATGGTGTGCTTTTTGTCATTTTGTATATTTTAGGCATGTTTTCTCTTTTGAAGCATTTTATATAAGTCTTCTACCAAAATCACTATAGCTGTTTTCTCATTCAGAAAGCTGTGTATTGAGTTTTATGCTTTTCACAGGGACCACAGTGGCTATATACATTTTTTTAACACTCATTCATAATTACAGCCTTGGATTTTTATACCCACCACGTTTTTTCTGCAGGCGTGTCATTTCTCCTACAGTTTCACTGCCTGTTTGTGCTTCTCTGCCTCCCTGTATTCTTTCCTTTGCTGTGTTCACCAAGAGTATTTCTTTTTCCTTTTAATGACTCTCATCTTTTTCTTTCCACTTTATTTGCAGGTATCTTAGCATCAGTAGGCAGTGCTTGAGTATTTTATGTGTCATTTAGTTCCATCTGTGCCAATGACACTAGCTTTTATAAGTGCTACATGGCTGAGAAGAGACCTGCTCAATGGGGTTTGTAATTGTCCATAGAATCCCAGGCATCTGCTGCAGGAATATCTAAATACCAGGGAAGAAATTGGAGGTGGCCATTTACCTTAGGTAAGTATGGATGAAGTTGCCCTAGAGTTAACTAGTAGTGCGAGAGCTGCATATTGATGTTTGGCTGCAAGTTTTTCCAAGTCCTGTGAAATAGACCACACTGAGGGAGAGCTGATGTGATCCCCAGCCTGAGGACACTGGAACAGAGGGCTCCTCCTTGCACAAAATGGGCTTAAAGCCTTATGATAAAATGAGTTCGTGCTACGAGTTGCAGCATGATTCACAGTCCATTTATATTCCTTGGAAAGACAGCAGCATAACTTAACTACTGCCTTGATGATGAGCAGACAAAGCGTGCAGAGCGTGTTGCTAAAGAACAGCGTAAAGGTCAGGCAAACTCAAGATGGTCTGTTGCCAAGAAAATGGAGACATTTACTTTCAAAGATCATGGTGGCTGGTTGTGTTCCCCCCAGCTCATTTATGCTCCATGATTGGGTTAGCACTTCTCCATAGCTTGTGAAGTGTAATGGTGTTTAGCAGTAATTGGAAGCAGTGACTTTTGATGTGAGGAAGATGTTAGCAGTACTGTGAGTGCAGTCACCAGTCCTGTATTTCTGGCAGCACATTTGTTCAGCAGTATTGAACCTTATCTAAAAAAAAACAAAAGAAGAGCTTCGAAGGACATCCTGCTATTTTTTTTTTTTTGATATCTGCTGAATCTGAAAATCAGAACTCTTTTCTGAATAACCAAATGGCCCGAATTAGCAAATGATTTAAAAACAGATCTTCCTGTGTTTTGTGTTTTTTCAGTATTATTGAAACAATTTCTTTTCAAAATAAGGAAGCTGTCATTGATTAAATCGGACATGCTAAGGCATTTAGGAAAGAAAAAATGGGAGACACAAGTCATTCATACAAAGAGCAGTTGTTGGCAGCATTTGCCTGGCTGGGGCTAGTGCACCTGTTCTCAGCTTGTTCTTCCTATGCCTTAGCTCTTAGTTTCAGCCTTTAGGTCTGTTCCTTAGCTCACTGTGTGTACCATGTCAGTAAACTGTCAAGGTGGCATCCAACTATAGGGTTTTTAATGTATTTTGAAGATGTAAACTACTAAAAGCTGTCACTATGCATTCAAAGTCTAAACTTGAGTTTAGTTCTCCTCTCCGAGATAAGGCATTTATTCTCTTTTTTTGTCCTAGGAGATCGTGTCAGAACAGGAAAAATGAGTCAAGGCCATGTGAAAAACAAAGCAGAAATTCCCAGTATTTGCAATGTAGTTACAAGAAAAATCCAGCAAATTGGCAAGTTAGCATCATCTAGGTTGTATACAGATTGTCATTTTTCACATTGTGGAAAATCCTGTAGTTCTGTACAAAGACTGTGCATAATAGAAGAAAACAAATGACACACACTTCATGTCCTGGGAAGAAATAACAAGGATGAATTGTACCAATTTTAATCATGTCATTTACCCCACGCCAAAAGGTTTTTGGATGGGGTGATTACGATGATGAATGAACATGTTGGAATTGCAGTAGAATGTATAAACTGACATTAATGAAAAATTAGTGTTACCTGTCACATAAATACGTGCCATAATAAGGGTAGAAAATTATCTTGCTTGAGAAAACAGCTTTCAGTAATACGAACACACAGCAGGGCTAATATAATGTTACTAAAGGTAGATATTTTTAATTGAAAATTTTGTTGACCTTTACCATCAGTGTCATGGTGAAAAAAAAACCCATGTTTTTCTTCATCTTAATATTCTTTTCAGTTTGATCACATTTACAAAAAAGAAATCATCATTGTCAAACTCATACGATATTTATTCTTTCAGTGGTGTAAGATTGCGTTCACCAAACAGAAAGTATTATTAAATTTTTTATGAGTATTCTTGAAACTGCTGATGTGGAATATCTGTGTTCCCTGCATTTTTAAGAGATTATTATAGAGTGTGAAGCAATCTCTTTGTTCCTTTGCAAACCAGGATTGTATTTTATGCTTTTTTCTTTAAAGGAATTAGATAAACCTCTTTTCATTAATCTAGATTACCTTTCCACCAGTATCCAATGCCAAGAACACCACCAGTATAATTTGTTGCAGGGAAATGGGCTTTCTACCCTTGACTCAGTTCTGAGTGTAAACCAAAACAAATGAATTTAAATCAGTGCAAATCCCTGCAAAGAGTGTCTGGATCTACAGATAATCTTGTGCATGTTTTAGGGGTGAGTGGTGGATGCATGTTCAAAGTTTGCGTTGCTGTGTGGAGAGTTTTACTTCTTCACTGATTCTGTGACTTTTAACATGAGTAGGGTCAGGTTTAAAAGTTAACTGTTCAGTATAATCCCTTTGCCATTTTTCTTTCCTCTTGGATTAGAGCTGTACCATTAAATTGTCTACTTCTGTAGCTTAACAAGTTGTACTGGAAAAGTTTTGCCATTAACAGCTGAACTGAGAGCCATATTATGACAAGGCAATGCATTTATCTGTGAGGAGTACAAAAGTGCTACTGCTATCTGATAATTAGGAATTTTAAACATCCGTAGATAATGGTTTTGAGTGTCAGTGGAGCTCGTAGTTTTCAAATTGAGATGTCTGCTACTGTACTGAAAGCTTTTGAGGTGATGTCTGCTCAAAAGCTCTATATACTTTATAATTTAATAATTTTATTAACTCATGTTAATTAACAGCAGAATGCAGGGGCTGTAACGTGCTTAGTGTGGAAGCTTTCCTGTCTGATATGCACAATGGCATGGAGATATATCAGAATAAATCTCTGGTCTAGGAATCCAGGCATTCTAATTTTCTCTTGCTGTTTGTGTTTATGCCATCACTTAAGTCTTGCTCTGTGGTTGTGCATTGGGGTGCACATGCATCAACTTCTTTCTCTGTATTTTTGGGGTGGATTTGTAGCACTTGTCACAGCAGAGCCTTCTTGAAAGCTTTCTTTAATTGTGTCTAAACCCACACAAAAGTGTGTTCCCTGTTTTACAAGCTAGAGTTCAGGAAATCATAAAATCTTCTGAAGGGTCAGGAAAAAGATGCAAGCACATAAATTCTTAGTTCATATTATCAATTTACCATACTGAAGATGTCATCTTATGAGACTGATGACCTGATGAGAAGAGAAAATAGAATGGATTCTCACACACAGGGGTGTTCTAGTTTAGCAGATAATTTCAGAACTCAAGGGAAAAAAAATGTGCTGGACGAAAATGTCTCTGAATGCTCTCAAATATGTGTACTAGAGTTGTATCTTAAAGCCAATTTTAATTCGGTTTCTTCTGTGCTTATATAAACCTCTGTTTTTCATATAATAAGCACTTTTGGTAGTGTTTGCTTGACTGTTATCCTTCTGGTTGTCCTGCACCTTGCCTTATATTTCTTCTAAAAAAAAGTCAGAATGACTTCTTTTTTTTATTCTGGGTTAATAGGAGAAAAAGTTGTTACACGTTATGGACCGTTAGAGTAATTTTTTGGTAAAGGACAGTATAGTTTCTTAAGGAGCAATAAAATACAACGTTTGCAACTATGGAAAAGTTAGGGATAATGTTTTAAGAGAGCTCTTTTGCAATTCACTTCCTCCAGTTTTTTCAGTTTTTTGCTCACTTACATACATGAAGTTTAGATCAAACAGTCCTGCATACAGATGTTCTCCTTCTGACCAGGGTGATTTCTTAGTTCTCATATGTGATCTCCAGATACACATTTTTGCATTGCTTAAGTGCACTCTGAACATTATGGCAGCCTTAGAATAGACCTGAATTTCCCCTCTAAGAATCAGTCCCTGAGTTGTCACAGCAGTAATACAGTCTTAGTGTCCCTGGCAAGCTATCCCCTCCATTTCCAGCATGACAGATAACTTGCAGTTTGTCCACCAGATATGAGATGGATCTCCATATCTTGTGGATCCAGCTTTCACCTGGTATGTGGAGCTTGCCCAAACTAACTCTTCTCCATGAGCACGCGCAGGAGAGCTCCTGAAACAGCTGAGGAAATGGATAAAGTGAGTGCATTTTGGGGGTGTTTTGGGGTTTTGATGAAATTGTCCTTTTACACCAGTTTCATGTATGCTGACTTAGGACCTAATTAACCTCTGCATTTTGCTACTGCTCTTTTCTCTTTTTGATATTTAAAAATAAACCAGAACCACATGGTGACATTTAAGTTCTCAGTCAAATCTGCAGCTGGAGAGTAAGTGCTGCCTTCATTTGCAAGTGAAACTTCCTAGAGTTATGGAAACAGGACTTCTGGCAAAGCTTTGCTGTACCACATCTCCCTAAATGACAGGCAACAAGAGATAGGTAGCTAGAAAATATGTAAAGACTTCAGACATTTGAGAATGGCATTTCAAAAAAATTGAAAAATCCAAGCTTCACTGTGGAGACAAAGTTATGTGACACTTGTCTAGCGTTTGCATTTGGGATTGAGGAGACGAAGTCAACACGTTACTGCCTGCAACTTGCAGAGAGATTTAGACTTCTGTACTCTCATGTTTGTATAGATTGTTTCTGGAGCCTAAGACGTAATGTCAGGACCAATGAGAATTCAGGATGTTTAACATTTTTATTTGCAAAGCAAACTTTGAGTAGCAAATCCTATAGTCATTTGGAGGTTTTAGTTCAGCAGCAATCCACACCTGGTTTGAAAAACAGCACTCAATACTAAGAACTGGTGCAGAAATGTTGCTCGAAGTACAGTATGATTGTTAGAGTTGGGATATGTTTGTTGCTGTAGGGGAAAATAAAAAAGGAGCCCATGAATGCAAGTTTTGTGCAAATTATTATTAATTGAGCTACATCATTTTTTCACTGTGCAGTCTGTATTAAAAACTTTGTTAGGAAAGGCTTTTTACCTCCTAATGACTCAAACCCTGTAGTCCCCAGTTCATATAAGAAGTTCTACTCAAATCAGAGAATAGTGTGGGAGTAAGGATGCTCCTGTGAGTTTGGCTTTGCAGAACTGAGCTTTAATTGATTGCTGTCTGTACCTTTGAGGAGTTTTTCAGCTTACTCAAGCTTGCTTGAAGAAACATGATTTCTTTTTGCTGCACATTCATCTTTGTTTTCCTTATTGATGAATATGCATTTATGCTAGATTTTTTGCTTGCTGCAGATTTCTTAGACTTTTTGAGAATTATTTTTAGGAAAAGATTACTATTTGGTGGTTCAGTGAAGGTAAACAGAGTGGGGCTCTTAAAAATCAAGTTAAACTGAAAATGAGATAAATGCTGTAGTTAAACAGAAGATAGATCTTTGATGTTGTGCTTGCACGACTTGGAAAGCTTTGCTGGGAGATGGGTAATAAATTGAAAGCTTAGGAAGAGCGAATTGGAACCTTAGCCTTTTGGCACAAGGCACTGGGAAGAACTTAGGAGAGGCTGAGTGGGCTGAGATTGTTTTTTGGAGGAAGAAGTTTCCCACATATGATGCGAAAAACCTATGAGAAAGATGCTTAATGTCACATTATATTTTATGTGCTTTCCTTTTGAGTTACTTATTTTCATTCTTTCATTGTAGCAGGGATATATGGAGTGGAGGGAGACATAATTATTCTCAGGACTGGAGATGCCTGTGAATTGTGATAATGTGTGAACAGTCGTGAGCACTTCACTGTCTGTTTCTGTATTCAGAAATGATTTATTCATATGTCTGTTGTTCTACATATAGCTCAGTTGTAATACAGCATAAACTTAAGGGTAATGAGTGCTTTCTCTTTTCTAACTATAGGGTGAGCAGGTGCCATTGCCTGATCTCAGGTTTGCCTAATGTTTCTCATCCACATCTCAAAGATGTGGTTTTACTCATATTTTTTAGATGGAGGCCAGCTAGCTGGGATTTTTTTCTAACCACATTTCCTTTCACCTGAATTGTTTTCAAAAACATCAATTAAAACATTGCAGCATACTTAAAAAAACAGGAAAGAGAAGGAAACACAGATGCTTTTGTTTACATTTCATTACCAGAAATAAATGAAAACAAGTAACTAGGAAAGAAGCTGTCACTTGCTTTAGAGTAGAGATTTGCAGTTGTAGATGGGTCTGGCCATTGGGAAAGGAGCCAAGTGGGATGTACAAGCAAGGTATCTCTTCCTCCACCCTTCTTTTGAAGATTCTCCTGCCTTTCTACAGCCTAAAACTCATATACAACTTGCCTGTAGGTGTTTGCTTTGCAGCTAGAGCACAGCTGTGAGTTTGCGTTCCCTCACTAAAATTAATTGCCAAAGGTAATAACCAAAGAAAAAGGGTCTAATGTTACCACAGACCTTGATGTTGCGTGAGGGTGAAGGCGATGCCAATGGCATTTGCACATGTCTACCTTGGCTTGCTTTCTCAATTAATTAATAGTGCAGTGATATTATGAGGTTGGCTGGATTTCTTTCCCTTTCCTGCACTTCCTCTGGCATGACAACCTTTTCCTTCACGTTTCTTAGGCTGAGATGTTACATTTCCTTCAAATCTTGAGGCTGTAGCAGGGTCCAGGTTGATGTATTTAAGTGGATTTTGAGCCTTTGCCTTTCCTCCCCTGTGTATGTGTGACTCATGATGCTGGCCCTCTTGAAACAAATTAATGTAACAAAATCATTTCAGTTATTCAATGATTTAAACAAACAGTTTAAAAACAATGACATACATTGTGCATACTTAGTTCCCATCTAAATTAGACCATGCTCTAATTAAGATAAATTGACTTTTCTCTCTATTTACAGGAATTAGTCTGAGTCAGGTTTTGTTATCCCTAGCAAAACCTGGATGCTCCCAGGCTCACAACATTGTTTACATCCAGTCTGAGTGACCCTATTCAACCTGATTAATTTCTGTTTACCACTGGGGCAGGGTAATAGCACTATGGAGGCTTCTTCCTACCTGACCTGATTAGAGGCTGAGAATTAACCACTTCAGCGCTGGCAGAAGGCTCCTTGCTGCCTCTTTTGGTGGGCAGGGAAATTGCTGAAGAGAATACACTGCTTCGTGCCACTAAAGTGTATGAAATTCTGGAAAATAAACATCTTAAATTCTATTATTAGTAATACTAAATTTTATCTAAGATGATTCTGTGGGTCTACTTAGTTATGCATGTGATGTGAAGAAACCCATCAGCTTCTGAAAAAGGTGATGAAACACTTTTCTCCCTGCTTTCTACACTTGCTATCATGCATAAAATAAGCATATAAAGTGTGTGAATTACACTCATCCTCAGCCTTACATTGCTGAGGAAGAGAAAAGTCTTCTCATTTACTTTAATTCTTCTCTGCTGTCATCCTTTTCCTCATTTTGTCATTCACCCTTGCCAAAAGGAGAGGATGAGACTGTAGTTGGAAGCAATTTGGGTCACTGTGACTGTACTTGCAGCATATTAGGTAGTTAATGGGTAAGAATTAATTCGAATTACCTCCTTTCCAGCTGCCTGCTGACTCGAACCTCATTTCCCCTTAACCTTTTGCATTAGTCTTTCTTTTATTTTCTATCTTACCTTCCTTTGACCTTCAGAAAGGTGCTTCCTAAATGGATATTTAAACAGGCCCATTGCAGATAAGTGTGTGAACTTAGACGTCATCCAAAGAAAGCAGCTGGGTTAAACTTGTACCCAAAGATACACTCAGAGATCTTTCCTCCTCCAAAGGCACCTGTTAGTGTTCTTCTCACTTGTTGCTGCAGATCACACAGAAATGTTAACTCCTGTATAATAGGCATTAACATCTCTGCCTACCTTTATGGCTGTTTTTATACAGCAGTAGTTCCCTAAAACCTTTGACCTCCTATTAAGACATTTTAATCATGCCAGAATTAGGATCCTGAATTAAAATTAGCCATGACTATGTTGAACTGAGCCACCCCAGAGAAATGTGACGCTTGGAGTTGGCTCCAAGTTTTCAAGAACATACTTGAACTGCCAGAGCATTAGCATACTTGTAAAATTTGAGGTTAACTGTGTTTGTAAAAGTTTGTATTGCTTTGCATCAGTTGCTGAGCTGGAGCACACAAACATTATTTTAAATAAACAATTTCATATGCTGCTGGGAATTCTGTGAAAATCGTTTCGCTACTCCTGTTTACACATGTAAATTGTAGTCCTTTCTCATGCACACATGAAATGCGACCTGGGCATTGCATCCTTTTATAGCAAATCTTCAGGCTCTTATATGTGTTTGAAGGGTAGATGTTGTCAGAAAAGATCATTTTTTAAACAATACAAATCAAGATTTCCGTGTGAAATATTGCTGTTTCTCAGTTTTTATCACCAAAGTGCACAGACTAAAAATAAAATCGCTGGCACTTAACTACAATAGCATAAGGAAGTGTCTCCAGAATAAATAGACCAGCCTTTAGCTAAAGCACTGGAGTAAAATGAACATGTAATTCATTTGGGAAGCCACATATTTGGAAGGTGGTATGCTAGGACTGGGCTGTCCAATTTGTCAAGACAAAGCATTTTGCTGAATGTTGCTTGGAACTGCTCTGGAAACACTTATGATACTGCTTTTTCCGCTGCACAGAGGACATTAAAGTTAAATTACTTGGAAAAACAGTAGCCACTAAATTATGGATGTATTAGCACCTAAATGTGCAGTAGTAAAGAATTCTAACTTTGTAAAAAGGTAATATGTTTTTAAGCAAAAATGTGAGTTAACTGTAAGATACTTTACATACTAGGATGTCTCAGAGTAACCATGACAACAGTCTGGGCTTCGTGTTCATTTGCTGTATCTGAGCATGTACATTATTATCTTAACTGATAAAAGAGTATCATGGACTGCTGTACAAGCACTAGGGAAAATAATCATGCTCTTGTTAACTTACAAGTGAGATTAGAGGTATGTCCCTGCAGGTATATTCCTATACTGATAAAGCAAGTATGGTTTGTTTTCCTTTGGGGGGTGGAGTTGTTTTGTGGGTTTCTTTTTCCTGTCAGTGTCAGACTTATTTCTTAGTCATAATGTCAGATCATATGACAAACTACAAAATGTGTAATTTTCTGATATTACTAGATGTTATATCAAATATTTTAGAACTAGATTTTTCCTTTCAATTCCATGAATGTCTCAACCAACAGATTAGACCTAAAGTATATGTATAAAAATGTTGAGGGTTTTAATACAATCAAGTGATATGGATTGTGTTTTGCTCTGTTTACAATTAGAGTAATATGAAGTTAAAATAAAAAGGACTTTCTTTTATGATAGATGCTTATATTTTACAGAAGATACCTGAACTTTATAAATAGACTTAGCATTAAAGTTGATATACCACCTGTACTATATCCAAAGATGATTAAACTAATCCACCTTCTTGGAGAAATCCTTTTATTTTTTCTCACAGAAAAGTAAAGAAACAGCATAAATGGATGAGCCTCTGGTTATCAAGTTGACAAAATTGTTGGGACATACTTTCAATTAGAAGGTGTTGTGGTGACCCAAATGAACAAAATTAAATGTCCCATTCTTTTGCACAGCCCGTTGAGATGTGATACAGGACCTATAGCAGACTTAGCACCTTCTGCCTGGCAGCATAGGGCCATAAAGCATAAGAATCTGTAAATTCAAACACATGAAATGTCTGTTTTTTGAAGCTACAGCGTGAGAAACCTTTCACCATTTTGGCAAGCTCTGCATAATAAATCTCCTGCTCTGGTTGGCAAATTATCAAAAATGATGTCCTACAAGTTGAAAAATTCACCAGATTATTCTTTTACTATGATGTGAAGTTTTTCCATTACTAATGAATTAAGTATTGAAATCAAAACAACTCTGAGTTCACTGTCCAATCTGGAGTACACATTTCTCTGCAAGCGAGCAGCAAAAATACATTCTTGATCTCCTTTTCTTTCTCTTTTCCCACTTTATCCACATGAGGGGAAAAAAAAGAAAAAAGGCAAAAACCCAGGAAAAAAACCCCATCCATAAACAAACTCAAAACCCACGAAACAAAGAACACCCCCCCCCCCCAATAGCCAGTGCAGAGACAAAGACTGTGTTTTCATGATAGTCTTTTATTTTACAAATTTTAAGGAACTATTACCACATAGACAAAACAAATCTTCTAGTTAGAGGACATGGTAAAGATCATGGAATCATAGAATGGTTTGGGTTGGAAAAACCCTTAACTATCATATAGTTCCAACTGCCTGCCATGGACAGGGACACGTTTCACTACACCAATTTGCTCAAAGACCTGGCCTTGAACACCTCCAAGGGTGGAACTGTTCTGCCCTGTAGAAGGGGATAGATTCTGACTAGGTATAGGGATGAAACTTTTTGTGATGAGGGTGGTGAAACACTTGAACAGGTTGCTCCGAGATGTGGTAGATGCCCCATCCCTGGAAGCGCTCAGGATCAAATCAGGTTGGACAGAGCTCTGAGCAATCTCATCTACTTGGTGTCCCTGCTCATTGCAAGGGGTTTGAACTAGATGAAGGTCTAGTCCAGAAAGTGAGGAGTTTCTTGCTCAGCTTGAAAATAACTGTCTTTGAGCAAAGAGCTAAGAATTCTTGTTCCAGTTGACCCCATGAGAAATGGTCAGTGACTGAAATCAGAGAGTGAAACTGAAGCTGCATATAGAATATGCCTCCTCATCTCCAGCTTATTATTTCAAATTGTAAAGTACCTGCCTTAATACTACTTTGGCAGCCTTTGCTCTGGGCCACTTTCATACCGAACATCCTGGTTTTGTGGCCTGACTGCTTGAAACATGTAATTTTAGTGAAGTGCACATCCTAGAAGAAAATATAATATACATGTTTTTTTAATGTTTGCAATGGCAAAACCACTTTGTCTGCTCTGCTTCTGGAAGAAGTATGAAAAATGGGAATTAATAAATGGATCACATCCTTGCAAGAGGTCTAATTTTGTCCAAAGAAATTGGCATTAATAATGATAAATGTCATACTAATGTCGTACTAGCTCTAATTAGGTCCTGCTGTGCTATGTGATATGTGCCTGAAATGATATAAAATATGATAGTATTTTGCTTCCTCCCATTTCCCAGCAATGTGGACATCTATGTTTATTTGAAATCAGTCTTACTGAACAGTCTTTGATAAATATAGCAGTTTCTTTATGCATATGCAGCAGACTCACTTAACCAGCATTTTATCATCAGTATGAGATTTGAGGAAAGTCTGTCACAGTTAAATAGTTCTGAAATGTTTATGAGCAGTTTTGCTCTGAAGTGTAGCACAGAAGGCTGGGGATTTCTTGCCCTTTCTGCAGGTGCTGGCGGGGTTACTGCTGCAGTGTTTGGCTGCCATGGGGCTATTTGCCATTTGATATGTCTGTTCATTGTGGCCTTCTGCCCCCAACAGGCATTAAAATATCAGAATAACCCCAAATCCTTACTTCTTATGATAAAGTGTGAGAGGGTTTGTGCTGTGTCCACATGGTATTCCTGTTTAAGGCTTATTAGGCAGATTAACTAAGTATATTTATTATATTTAAACAGACTTATTGCACACTTATAAAATTTATAAAGAACTGAGCAATTAGTATAGTTACCCTTAGCTGGATTTTTATTGCTCTGATAAGGACTATATGTCCTACTAGGACATATTTGGGGAGGGTGATAATTACTGCCATATCTGTCAGCAGTGTTGCAGTGCTTTGATAAGAGGCTATTCTGCTCACAATCAAATGACTAAGAAGTTATTTTTGGCTTTGTTTATGGAAAAAAAAAAGACATTTTGTGAGATATAGTTGGAGTCTGCGGAGCAAAAAAGACTAATAGTTTCTTGGCATCGTAGCTTACTAGCAGGCAGAAAGAGGAACTCTTGAGGTCTTCAGTCAGCATTGGGAGCTGGTACTCTGGTTTAAAGATAAAAGTGGCTGTATCCCAATGCCCATCATGCTTGTGCATGGTTTAAAATTAATTTCTTTTATATATGGTTCTACAGGAAGATGAAGTATATGTTGGAAACTGAGTGCTTCAACTATTGTTTTGCAGCCTTGTCGGATTTTTCTTCCTTTATTCATTTGCAACCAAATTGTCATCTTACGTTACATGTCCCTGCCCATGGCAAGGACATGGAACTAGATGATCCTAAGGTCCTTTCCAACCCTAACTATTCTATGATTCTATATTAAGAATGAGGACTTGCATTCTGGATGGAAAATTTAGTAGGACATTATTAACAGTTGTAATAATTTAAATTTCTAAATTTTTAGTCTGTGGGCTGCAGAAGTGAGGTGTTCTTTCACAAAAATGGCCTTAGGAAAAATTGTGTGTAAAAAAATACAGTGCCAGGCACAAAGCTGGACTTGATGGTGTACAGGAGGAGTATAGTTTGCCCAAATGCTATTTCAAGAATGGATTGTAAAGTCAGACTCATCCATGCAAATGGTTCTAAGGTTTATCCTCAGTGTCTAGTAGCCTCTTAACATAATACATTAATGGAAATACCCACTAACAGAAGGATAATCTGTGTCAAGAGACAGTCTTCAGCTACTTTCAGTTTGCGATAAACTTAATTCATTATGAAATTCGAACTCTAAGTATTTAAGCAAAGTTTAGAAAGAAAAAGGAACTTGCTTTTTCATGGCAGATAGACTATATTTATTGTCTATACATATTACAGTTCCCTTATGCATAGACTGATTGGATGTCAGGCCTATTTTCATAAACTTTTTTGATATCCCCCTGATTCCATGAAGGATCACTCATTTTTATGGTTTTTTGTTCCTGTGGTTTATCTTGGATGCATATTTGGCTGTGACTGGAATACAAGACTGTCAGAAATCAGGGAGGTCTTCCAGGAGACAAATCTGTTGGTGGGGCCAGCAGAAGATACTGAAACGGGAAATTAAACCAGTTCAGAATAACCAGGTCTTGTGTGGCTCAGGACAGAGTACAAAAGCTGCTGTCCCACACAGTGCTTGGCTGTTGTGACCCAATTTGCCTCTTTTGGTTTTAGGGCTGTTTTAAAAATTAAGTTATTCCTGACACCAGAGACTACAGAGAAACTATTTTATGGTTTCTTTCTTGTTGAAAAAATAGTGCTATACTGATTAGTACAGTGCTGGAAAGCAGGCAAGCTATAGGATTCATATCACACCCCCATCTTTTTCAGGAGGTGACAAAAATTCTGTGTGTATATGTGAGCTGTGATGTATAACAATTTGTGTTGGTTTTCATAGGATCATTTAGGTTGGAAAAGACCTTTAAGATCATCAAGTCCAACCATTAACACAGCACTGCCAAGTCCATCACTGAACCATGTCCCTAGGTACCACTTCTGTATATCTTGGTGATTCCACCACTTCCCTGGGCAGCCTGTTCCAATGCTTGACAAGCCTTTTGGTAAAGACAGTTTTGCTAATAGCCAATTTAAACTTTTTCTCCCTTCACTGGTTTCTTTACTGGATGATGCCATCCTGATGCCCCCTCTGTCTGCTTTATTCAAGTAAGATTTTTTTTTTTTTCTCAATAAGGTTTTTCTTGCTGTTTAAAATTGTGACATATCAGTCAATATTTATTATGGTATACTACTTTTTCTTAATTAAAAAAATGAAATTAAATGCTACACATTTTAGAGACAACATGTTTGACATACCACCAACTATGAAAATTCTTGGCTTCTCTGTAGTAGTCTCTAGTGTGTTCTGTGGATAAAGAAATAGTATTTTCAGCTTGTTCAGTTCAATAAAGAGATTAATTTGGAATTGAAATGCAGTTGCTTTCACTCCAATTTCATACATGTAAGAAAAAGTATCTTTTAATCTTGAATTCGTTAAAGATGTGATCATCAGGAGTTTCAGCTCATTTAGCTGAAAAGATGACTTTCTTTTGATATGTAGATAATTTTCCTAAACTGTGGTTTAATGATCAAGGGAGGGAAGAGATTGTGTTTGTGTGTATGAATCCAGAAGTCTGATAAACATGCATAACTATTTTTAGGATAGTATTTTCTACATTTCTGGTTTCAATCTGAATGCAATTTGACTCAACTTACTGAAAAAGCCTGTTTCACTGTTTCATAAATTAAATGTAAAATGTCAGCAGATTAATAAATTTTTTCATTGAAAGCTATTTAACTATGTTTTAATTTGTGTACTTTGTGTGAAAATATATATAACTTGTATAGCATCCTGATTAGCAACAAGTAGTGATGAAAAGTTGTGGTTAATTGGAAACCAACAGTTTTTTGTAGGTAGCAACCAAAAAATAGATCTTTCATTGAGATACAAAATGAAAGAGCAAATACTCATGAAAATATTTTAATACTTTAGATAAAGCTTTCTTGTTAATTCAGAGCCATACTCTTTCCAATTATTAAACTCAATTCTTTAAATTGATCCACAAATGATGTATTACCTTTAACACTTTAATTATAACATGTAAGGAAAGCAGTCAGATTAAACATGAAAGTATTAGATGGGATATTGAAACTCTTCTATAATTGGCTTTCCTGAAAAGTAATTGTTCCAAAAACATCACAAACAATATCCATTTTGCTTTTGAATAAACTTAGCCCAAAGACAGAAATGCTTTTGTCACCTTCTGTGTGAATTGGTGTAGGCCTCTGGAGAAAGAACAAATTTTCCCTTTTTTACACAGTTTGGCTTGTGCCCAAAGGTATGACTTAGTATCGTGAGGAGAAACCACATTGAATCAAATCTAGGCTATTTTCCAATAAAATTTTGTTTAACAGGTCAGTGTTTAAGGAGTAACATTGATAGATATATTCTTAAGATTAATGGAACAAGAAGGAAGAATATAAAATTAGATATGAGGAATAAATGCTTTACTGTGAGAGTGGTGAGGCACTAGAACAGGCTGCCCAAGGAAGCTGTGAATGCTCCATCCCTGGCAATGTTCAAGGCTTGCCTGGACAGGGCCTTGAGCAGCCTGGCCTGGTGAAAGATGCCCCTGCTCATGTCAGGGGATTGGAACAAGATGATCTTGAGGTCATTTCCAACCCAACCCATTCTATATATGAATTTGTTCAGTAGTCTGAAACAAACTTCCAAAAAAGCAGGTCAAAGCAGCAAATATTTGCATAAAAAGGAATTGTCTGGCCAATGGGAACTTAATATGCCTTGATAAAATTAAAATAAGCAGTCTACACTTTCAGTCCAGCAGTTCACATGGGCAAAATTTGCCTTAGACTTACCTATTCATATTAATAAATGTCCAGAACTTGTATGTGTAAATGTATCTTCTATGTGTGTCTTGTGCTGTTTCTGTGGTCATCTATAAGAAGACTGTTTACCTTCCTAGACACGAATGGGCTGTATTGATTTCCATCCATACAGTTTTTAATAATTCTGCACCAGTGTAGAGATGTAATGTGAAGATGTTGGCCCTTATGCATTTATAATGCTTTGACACCTGTGGCAGAGGCTTTATCCTGGCTGCTCCAGGATTTTCTTAAGGATTATGAGATACAGTTTTATGTAGTAGATAACACTGTAAGTGTTAGTTTGGGGTCTTGTCGGGAATTTGTAATCAAATTTACAGAAATATACTTATCTATCACATGCATTTGTCTGTTACATCTAAGTGTTATTTATTGATCACATAAACATGATTTATCAGTTGGAACAAGATAAATGAGCATTAACAAAAAATTAATTAGAAGATTGGTCAGAAGCACAAATGTACTTCTAATTAGCAAAGATACTTAGAAGGATATTATTCTAGGAGCATATTCTTCTCAGATAAAAAATACTAAGTTAAAAACCCACTATAAAATAGCCTTTTGGAACCAGAACAGGGGTTTATGGACCTTAATTTTCCATCTCCCAGTACGGGCCAGTAATGGATTCTTAGAGTAGAGGATCCAAGGTCATCCTTGATGCCTCCCCTAGTAATCACCTTCATTTCTGGTAAGGAAGGGTTAAGGGCTTTTTGAACTGAAAGCTGAATTCTTTCTGTTGTGCTCAGTAGATTCAATGCATATTCCATTACGTAGTTTCATTCAGTGCCCCTAATTTTTGAGCTCTGAGAAAGAGTAAATGTCTCCTTTTAACTTGATGATTGTGTGTAGACATGCCCAATTTAGTCAGTTTTTTCCCCACCCTAAAGACCTCCAGTCTGTTATCATTGAAACTCCACTGTATCATTTTTCCCTGTTCTTTTACTACACAAAAAGAAGAAATGTGAATCCTCATATCGAAATTTTTTGAAAGTGGGTGTTGATTAGGTTTCACCAGGGAAAAGTGCAAAAAGCTGCAAGAGTGAGTATTGCATCACAAGTAGGTAGAAATACAGCTTACTAATTTTATCCTAATGCACTCGAGAGGGAAGAAATCCAAGCAATGAAAATAAAAGCATCACATGTCCTCCATTATTTGCTTATGGAAGCAGTAATACACAGTAGATGGTATTGCAAACTGATCTTTTGCCTGTTTAAGTCAAAGTCAGTGGATTGACTTCACTAGAAGCAGGTTATGCCCAAGTGGTAAATACCGCATTTGCATTCTTCGAACACTTCTGAAACAAATAACTGCATGTCCTGCTTCTATTTTTATATATGCAAATTAAAATAAAAAATAGCAGCTGATATTTTTGCTGAGCAATGTTGACCTATGCATGCTTGGTCAGTAATTGCAGTGCTGCTCACTAACTAAATCTGTTTCTTTGAGAGAAAGCAGTTTTTAAATTATGCTGTATTCTTCCATGTCCTTTTGACAATTATAATTAGAAGCTCCTGTCTTTCAACCTAACTGCTCCAGACAAAAACAAAGCCAAGACAAAATTACAGGTCTGGTAGCTTAATTTCAATTGTTACCCATGATTAAGTGTATCTGAAGTATACAAAAGTGAGAATGAATGCAAGTGGTGTTGACTTGAAAACTTGTGTAAGTGGAGCTGACTTGAAATTCCCACATCCCATATATAAAGCTTCAGGAATGCATTTGTGTGATCCTTGTAAGCTAGTTAAAAGAATAACATCCATTTGGGCTTTCATCTTAGGTTTCAAGAGAATTGCAAGAAGGGAGAACAGATTTTCTGATCCTTGAGGTGAACACATCCTTACTCTGGCTTTGGAGTGAGCATTATGTCCTCTAGCATTAGAAACTATGCTGCACTGCGGATTGTCTTGGTGGGAGGCTGTCATCCAATACTCCCTTAATAGTCAGTGGAGAGAAATAGGCATTAGGGTGCAGTTTTTCTGGCCCGCTTTAGATTGCTACTTTCTAGCATGATGAACTGTCTTCAAATAGTTTAAGAGTATCAGTTTTTCTACACTGATTTTAAGGGTCAGGGGACATGTCATACAGTATCTGTCTTTTGACAGGTGAATCCCATCCTGTATGCTGCTCACTCATGTAGAGTTGTTTCTACTACTACCTATCGCTGTCAGCTATTTCTGCCTTGGCCACCAAGTACATAATAGATGACAAAACTTGACTGTCATCAAAGGAGGGTTGTTTTGTTTTCCTGATCCTGAGACACTTTTCTTCAGATGATCCAAACTAGGCAAAGGTCTCATTACCAGCTTTGACAGAAAAGAAAGTCTATTCTGCTTTCACGTCATTGTGGAGACTCACGTTGTGCCTGCAGAAATTGCCACTGCCCTGCAAGTTGGCAGGTTGAGTCTCAGGGAAGTCTTATATCAGTTATTTTACCATTTTCATTTGCTAGTATTCTAAAGGACCCATTTTTAGTTCAGCATTTATATTGCTTGGCTGCAACTCAGCAATGTATCTAAACTCAGTAAGTGTAGTGCACATAGGTTTAGCCAAAGAGAAGGATGAGATACACGGTGTGTGTATATGTATGGATGGATACTGATGTGTCTCAGATATGCTAGATTTAAAACCTGTATCATTTTTTCTAGCTCTTGTAATTTGACCGTGTGGTTTTGTCATACCTGAATTAGGTCTGTATGTATCTCGTACATCCTTGAGGCTTCTTCCAAGTGGATGTGCTTCCCGAAATGGAACAGCGCAGCATCCATTTTTGAAGAGAGCATCAGCATGTCACTTTTCAGGGGGCTTTCTCCCAGTCATGGGACATAATAATTTTTTAAAAAATCTAAATCTCTTTTCACCATTTGAACTCTGCAAATGAAAGCAGGCCTTTTACTGAAGTTTCCAGGCTTATGAGCTGCCTTCTTGCATTTGCTTTGCAGTTGACCTTATAGTCCTATTTTGAATTACCAGCTGAAAATAAGGTTTCCCTTCAAAGGGTGGTTGCCAGGAGTAACTGGCACTGACGCCAAAAGATGAATACTCTACCTACTTAGGATAATGCCTACTTTGTGAGCTAAATAAAGAGCTAAATTGCAGAGAAGGAAGTTGGATAAATGTGAGATATCAAGAGAGAAAACCTAAGATTATTAGGGATGCAGAATACAGAAAGGATTATTGCCTTTTGCTCCAGTAGTCATCTGGTAAGCAGATCGTGTATGCTGCTCTGCAGCCAGGGGCTTGACTCTCTCAGTCCTGCTGATACACTGAATGGTATCCATACTTCTGCCTCTGACTGGATAATATACAAGACTGTGGAAGTTAGAGTCAGGGAAGCAGAATGTTGTGCATAAAGTAATTACTTTGAGCTTTACACAGAAACGATGGTTACTGAGATTGCAAGAATTTTCGTATTTTAAGCTTAAGAGGCTTAGCTGCTGCTGCAGGAGTTACTGTTGGAATTCATAATTTCTCAGTAAAATTCTTGCACAGTTCATGTAAATGAATGAGAAAAAAAATCTATCTAATAGATAATGGAAGGAACTTATTATTTTGATATTTGATTCAGATGTGGAAGCAGTCTTAGCCTCTGTCCCACAAAATGCTGCTGAAGTTTTGGGGCATTATGGAAGAAGGAAGCTTTCAAAATACTTTGGTGATAATGCTGAACAATACCATCAGAACTTTATGTCTATTGTTGAGCGTATTTGAGCAAAAGGAGATGGAAACACATCACCCATAACATTAAATATCAAAGGATACAAGCTCTTGATTTCTTACAGTTTACACACTGAATAATTTTTCAGTAAGTGTTTTACCATACGCAGCTACATACACTGATGTGATTTTCAGAAACTGTTTTGTGTGATTTTGCTCTAAGAAACACAGCAAAAGCTGGGGTATGGACCTATATAAGTGACTTGGTGGGCTGAGCTGTCAAGACTATTCCTTATAAATCTGTTTTCTGCTGTTGCTGTTAGGAGTTTTCAGGCAAAACCAGTAGTTTGTTCATCAGATTTGTTCTGAAGATGCAAACAAGGTTTTCTTCTCCCAGCCAGTGCAGTGCTAATTTTACCAAAGAAAACAAATCCATTTTTTTGACTAACCAGAGATCATAAACGCTTAGATGGCTCTGACTATATGTTGTAGCTTACATTTATGTTGGAGATCTCTTTCTTGCTCTTTGCAAAGGCTGTGAGCAACCGTCACGGTTCTGTGAGGAGAAAGATTTCTGCAGACTGGCAGCAAGAAAACAAGCAAGCTGCTGCTTTCACTTTCCATGGGCTTTTATTATGATAAACCCTTTCCACTCTGGAAGCAATAAAAAAGAGTCACACCATGCCTCATAGAAGCATGACCTTAAGGTGACTCTTGTCAGTGATACTTAGTGAAATACTGTGTGCAGGGTCCCCCACCTAAAGTCAAAAAAAGGCAGCAAGAAGTCTTTTAATTTCAAATTTTTTTTTTAGGGTGGGTTTTCTTTTTTTTTTTTTGTAGGCCCTGTAGCATTCTGCTTTGTTTTGAGTACTTACTTGGGTTGGGGAGCAAGGGTCCAGCCTTCAACATGTTCACTGCGTTGCTGATCTCACATAACACATGATCTAGGGAACTTGAGCCCAGGTAAGCACTATTTTTAATAACTCTGTAATTCAATGAAATTAATTTTCTGTATCTCAGAAAAGAAAAATAGCTAAAAAATATACTAAGAATTAACTTAAGGATGTACTTGAGCACTCTCAACAATCCTGTGCTTCAGTGGATTTCTGTGGTTACCCTAAAGTCACAAGCAAGTGCTTTCCATGGAGAGTAGAACAGACAAATGAACATACAGTTTTCCTCTGTGGACTTCACTTGCAGCTTGTGCTCAGCAGAACAGAACTAAAATTCTTCACCTACAAAACCATCTGTTAAACTGTAGATGTCTACCTTTAAAAAAGCTAAACATGCCATTCGTTGTCATGTACCACATAGAACAGCAGAAGAGAATTCTGGCTTGTTTCCTGTGCAAACCATCCTCAGAATCAGGGCCTCCACTTGTGGAAGTTACTGCCAGAAGAGACCAAGCAATGCCTGTGATTGATACTTTCTCATTTCTAACTGCTATATGATTTTGCACAGTGGACTTTCCAGGGAAGTTCCAGGATTGACAGAAAAATCTATGTATTTGTGTGTAAAAAAATGCACTAGCCACATTTAAGTGAGAATTCATGATTCACTCAGGACTTTCCAACTTATTTGTCCAAGTAATGGTACTATTGGGGATGCTGAAATAAAATTTGGAAGTAGAGGGAGTGGTAACTGCAGAAAGTCAATTTTCTGGACTTTTCATGGATTGAGGTGAAGCTCTAGTCATCTTCCAAAATCCTTTATGAGATTTTGCAATACAGACAAAGCTTTAGTCAATGAAGTTTAGACCCATTCTTGAACTTATAGTTGTTCACACTGAAAAAGTTGAGTTGGTTTGTATCTTAATTAAAATCAACTGTAAATATAGAATGCTTTCAATATAAAGGCTCTCTTCCAGTTTCATATGTCAAAATGTTCAGTGTTTTTCTGACATTTTAATTTTGATCTTATCTTTGTAAAATAATGATCTAAGGAAAATTCTCCTAGCTGTAATGTTATATCAAATGTCTGCAGATGTCATGGAGGGACCTTGATTTCTTGCAGTTGTCATCAGGTTTATAATGAGCTGAAATATAAGATAATAATTAAAGTTGAATATGCTATCAATGCCTAGTAAAAACAAATGCCAAATGGCCTGTTATCTTCTTGATACTGTCAGTGCAATGTGCCTATGTAGATTCTCTGTTTATTTAAAAAAAGAAATCTCAGCTATTTATAATTCCAATTTTACTTTCTTTCAACTCTTTTTTTTTTTTTTTTAATTCATTTAAATCTATCTTTCTTATTAGCCATACAGCTCCATAAACTCTGCTTAACAGCTTTTTGGAAAGGAACACAATCTCCTAAAATAGTCAATATAAAAAAAACCTATGTGCATGAAACATGAATTGTGGAACTCTTCTATTTTTTGCATTCTTTTGCTACAGAGATTTTACCATCCTAAAGTGACAATTAAGATTATCTAGTCCTCGTGTGCAATTAGTGATGGCCATGCATGATGAATATCTGAATTAAGGCATCTTCTCGCTGAACTAGATGACACATTAGAATCGTAGAATCATAGAATGGTTAGGGTTGGAAGGGACCTTAAGATCATCGATTTCCAATCCCTCTGCCATAGACAGGGACACCTCACACTAAACCATGTCACCTAAGACTCCAACCAGCCTGGCCTTGAACTGCCAGGGATGGAGCATTCACAACTTCCTTGGGCAACTTTGCTCAAAGATATTCCAAAATCCAACTATTTTTGATAGTTACAAACAGATGTCTAGCTTGAAACTTGATTTTCTTTTGCTTTATATGCATTTATATGCAGTTCATATGCATTTCTTTTGTGCCAGACATGTTCCTCTCTTGTCTCTCCTCCTTCTCTTCCCTTAGTGTATTATACATATGGATCATACTCCCTTTGACTTGTTTTTGCTGCGCCAAAACAGCGAGTCACTCTTACCCTCCTCATATAAGATGTTTTATTGAAAAAGACTGACTAGATTTATCCACTGTATTCCAGATCAGCCTCTCACCTATGCCTCTTGCAGTTTATGTCTCTGTGTCTGTGGGGGATGCTACTCAGGCTGTTGATTTCTCTGTCTGTAAGAACATACACAAGACCCTGTTGGTCAGTCAAAGATGCATTACCTATAATTGCCAGTATGCACGGGTCTGGAAAGATGATGTCCCTTTACACTCCAGTGAACTGCAGCTGTGCCTCAGTGGGGAGCTGCATTTACAACTACTCTGTACTTGGAAGCGCTTTGTATTTTGCCATTAAAATCTCTTCCAGCATTACATTCTTCAGCCTGGTGTTGCGTGTTGTCAGCACTTTACATCTTTAAAAGTGCTAGACATGGCATTTCACTGAAGGAGTGTCTGTTGTAGATTAGTGTTTAAGAATTTAGGAGTTCAATAATGCAGGTTTAGATTTCTACAGTATAAAAGTGCATTAGTTAAATAGTCACAGAAGAACGTTGACTTCAGTGGTTCACTGAATGTTAGTGGTAAATTTTGCAGCATGATACTGATTTATACTCAAGTAATACCAAAGGAATGTTATGTAAGTGAAGTTCATTGTGGGTTTAGACTGCGGGTGTAGCAGTGACAGCGACGGGTGTTAAAGGGCATGTTAAGACATCAGTGTGATGGTGAAACACAAGCAAGACATCTTATTGTGAGATTATTTCTCTGAATACAGTCTTTGAAATGAGATTATTTTCTGATCTATTTCATGCAATTGGTAAGATGGGATCACCTTATCAATCAGAAGTTGGGTAACCGAACTTAAGACACCTACATTAGACTCAGCAAGACTAAGCAACTAAAGGTTGTATGTTAACCTGTAGAGAGGAAAACTGCACCTCGAGAGGCAAAGATATTGTAACTGTCAATCATCATTGATATTTATCTTAGGACAGAATAAAGTGTGCATTCCAAACACCCAGATCTTTCAAACAGGTATAACACATAGATAAGAGGGAGGAAATACTTCTAGGAATAAATGGTGGGGTTTTGGTGAGTCTGTCTGTATTGTCTGGAGTCGTTGCATCTAGATAGGCATAACTGCCATAGGAATAACAGTTCAGTTAAATTGTTTGATAGATAAATGGCATCCTCTTCTGGAAAGTCATGGTGCAGTGTATGTAAATATATTTGAATTATACTATATCTACACTTAACTGGCTATTAATATGAGAAAAGATTCTTTGCAAATATATTTTATTGGCTGTATTTCTATTTCCTCGTCATTTTGTGAGTTATTAGAATTCTACATTTCCTTTTTAGAAAATGCATTTTGCAAAAGTCAGAAATGCTAAACATAGCTTAAGAAGTCTTACATAGATGAAAAATTGCTGATACCCTCATTACAATTCTATTATATCTTTTCTCTGTGTGTATTCTAACACTCTTAACATCTTTGTCAGTGATTGAAAAGTGGGATTGAACTCACCCTCAGCAAGTTTGCTGATGACACCAAGCTGTGGGGTTTGGTTGATACGTTGGAGGGAAGAAATGCCATACAGAAGGGCATTGACATGCTTGTCAGGTGGGAGGATGCCAACCTGATGAAGTTTAACCATGCCAAATGCAAGGTCCTACACGTGGGTCAGAGCAATCCCAGGCACAGCTACAGATTAGGCAGAGATTCAGAGCAGACCTGAGGAGAAGGACTTGGGGCTCTTGGTTGATGAAAAAAAATGAACATGAGCTGTCAGTGTGCGCTCGCAGCCCAGAAAGCCAACTGCATCCCGGGCTGCATCAAAAGGAGCTTGACCAGCAGGTCGAAGGAGGTGATCCTGCCCCTCTACTCTGCTCTCGTGAGACCTCACTTGGAGTATTGTGTGCAATTCTGGTGTCCTCAAC
>JASSUY010018562.1:0-20978 GCA_032466535.1 Forpus xanthops | reverse complement strand
TAAGTTTGAACCCGTTACCCCTTGTCCTCTCACTACAGTCCCTCATGAAGAGTCCCTCCCCAGCATCCCTATAGGCTTAATGTTACAAGCAGAAGATGTAGTTGGTACTGCAGTATCTATCTTGGTGTGAATCAGATTGGAAGTTTCCTCTGTTATTTAAACTTTTTTTCTTCTTCCAAGTTAGTGATTTTGCTACATAGGTAGTTGCTGCTTAAATATTAATGCACTTTTTTTTTTTCTATTTGTTCAGGAGAAGGGCTTAAATCTCAGTGCCTCATAAAAACATTACTTGGTTTTCCATTTCTTTTGAGAAATCTGGAAGATGAAAATGGATAATCTTTATATTTTTCAGCGCAGTTTACATGAGTTTTAGTCAAGTTAGGTAAAATCTGTATTTTGGTTCCTGTCTAGTTAATGTGATTTGTAAGGACCATTCCACATTAATTGTTTTTATATGTAATGGTTTTTAACATTCGCTGCGTGATTATATGACTTGTACATACACTTTAAATACCCTTCCACAGAATTGGGGCATGTATGTGCACAGCTAATTTGGTAATTCTAATGTTAAATGACATTCCAGGCTTCAAAAGAGTAATGTCATCTTTGTGCAGAATGAAAGAAAAAGACATGGCAATAACTAGGCTGCTAGGCTGTCAAAACTGTTCACACAAAGTAGATTTTAAAAGACTAAAAAGTTCAGTTTGTGAGGCATCTGTAACACTGACTGTCTCTCAACCTAACTTTGTCCTTTAAAAACTCTAACATATTTTGTAATGAAAGTGTAGTTTTAAACATAACGGCTATCTGGAAAAGTGTTGCTTTTGGAATGAAGGAATGTAATTTTAAATGTAAGACTTGCTGGAAAGGAGTTGTTAGACTTGGAGATCTGTGCTGCCATTTGACTGTCAATTGCTGGCCATGTTGGCTATTGTGAGTATCTTCTAATAAAGCTATACAGGCTTAAGGTTTCCTGCCATCCCATCCCAGACTATCATACTTAAATGCTTGACACTTCATGTGTATTCTGTGCACACCAAAAAAATCCCTAGCCTGTGTACTTTCTACACTTCCCCTAGGCTCACTATTGGCTTATTTCTATAAGTCTTTTCAGTCTCCCCAACCTTAGATTGTACGCTGTGATTTTTATTTTCCATGCATACGAAAACTTCTGGTCATGGCAAAAGTATATTTAGACTAAGGTGGCGTGACTTGACAGCAGTTCCTGCAGTTTCTACTTGAAACTCTTTTCTGTGTTTAGATGGACTAAGCTGGTATGTGGTTCCTTTTTTGTTACGGTTTCTTTACAGCTTTCATAGTGAAAGAGCTGAAATATTAGCACTGTTTCAGGTAGTAAAAATGTACCAAGACCAGGGCCAATGGAAAGCCAACTTAAATTGTAGATCTAAGAAACTTGCAAGTTATTTATCACTTTGTACAGAAGTCATTCCATTCAAGGATAATCTTGAGTTGTGGAACTCTGAAACTATTACGTATTTAAAGAAACAGTTTTTCACAAGTCTACTTTGTAACAAAATGTCCATGCTTTCCCTTACACTGAAAAGTCTCCTCAAAACTATTATTTTAGGTTATTTTGAAGTACTACTTACCTTTTTTTTTTTTTTTGCCATTATTATTCCTTCTGCATCATTTCTCTTTTGCAATAACACAGATTGGCAGAATCTTCAGTGCAAAGTAGCACAAGATAAGGAAGAAAAATAATTTGCTACTACCCTCAAACAGGAATAGCTGAGCGAGGCTTATAGTAAGGTAATAAGTACTCCAAATGCATCTGTTTAGCAGAGGACTGAAGCCAAATGCCAGGTAATCCATCCTTCTGAAGTCAACAGGAGAGTGGTAGAAGTCATCAGTGTGCTTGGTGAAATTGCCCTATGGAGCACCTTCATCATCATGGGTCATTCACCTTTTCCCTTACCTCCTGGGTAGGACATGAGAAAAAGAAATTAAATAGGTCTTTATCTGTTACCAAAATTCTGTATTTTCTATTTCTTCCCCCTCATTGTTTGCAAACTCTCTCTTCAGTTCCTATTCTCTGAAAAAGCTATTTTGTTTATCATATTTCCAGTAGAGTCCTAGTGAGATATAGATCTTTTCTATAGATACATTTAGTTGATAAACGAATGGCAGCTTTGACTTTCCTTCAGTGTGCATAAAGGTACATAAAGAAATTAGAATTGCATTTATGAAGGATCAGATATCAGTTATTTTCTTACAGCTTTCTTGTAGCTTTTGGGATTGTCATTTTAAATCAGTGGAAAAACAGTATAAAATCTTTTGGTCTATGTCTGTATACAGAGCTTTACTTCTTGATAAAGCAGGTGTGACATTAATGAGGATAGAGTATTTGTAAAGCATATTTTCACTTATGCTGAAATGAGCTCCTTTAGGGAAAAAAAAAAAAATCTTAAATATCGGGAGAGAAATACTCACACACAACTTCTTTTTATGTCCTCTGCCATTCACAATAACAGAGAGACTGTGGGATCTTCACCTGTGTGTTCTCATGTTTTCTTCTTTTTCTGAAGGTTGAATACTGACTCAAAGAGAATATAACTTTTTTGAAGCTCAGCAGGGTAACTAATGAGTCTGATTTGCTTTTAATGATGGTTCCAGACCTGTAAGAGCAAATTAAGATGTTCTTAGAGGAGTATCAAATCCCATGCTAACTTTTCAGGAGCAAAGGTCAAGCAGTTATTTAATTAAATGAATAAACGTTTTGATAGATTTGCCTATATTAAAGTTAGCATAAGCCGACAATCTGGTGAGAATAGGGTTCTGTACATTCCATTCTATTCATAGTGTATTATTTAAGAATACATTTCTTTACAGGTATTTCCTGATAGATAAACTTTAAGAATACTTACTAGCAAGATATTTTAAGATCTCTTGTCCAGCTGAATCTGTATGTTATAGTAGTATAAAATATGTATAACATATTTTATGCATTACAATAGTGTAAACAATCTACTGCTATTTCCTATGCTGGGGAATGGTTGAACTCGATGATCTTAAGTATCTTTTACAACTTTGTTGATTGTGTGATTCTGCGATTACTTTAATTTCATAAGACAGCACTTCCATCATACGCAGTTTCTTTTTTGTAGCTGTTCCTGCTTATATAATAGTGCTGACACCTTCAAATGTGACTATCATGTATGTGAGAGCATGTATATCTATCTTAAGCTAAACATAGACTAAATATATTTAGTTTGAATAGACTTATTAGAGATGTTACAGAAACTGCATTGAAGACACTGGGTTTAATTTGTATTTTCAAAGAGGTGGTTAAGGGAAGCTAAAACATTATTAGTGATTATTTCAGAGCTTTTTGATACAGAATAATGTTAAAGGATACACTGACTCTCTGCTCTTTGGCAGGTGGATGACATTTTAGGAGAAGGCAGTGATGAAAGTGATAGTGAAAAAAAAAAGCCAGAAAAGAAAGGTGAAAAACCTCAGATTAGTGCAACAGAAACTCTAGGAATGAAAACAGATCAGAGACCTGGATCATCATCGTCATCGTCATCATCATCATCAAGTGAAAGAAGCTTAACATGCAAAGTACCCAGGTATGAGTTTTTCAAACAGAAAAAAAGAAGTGTTAACGATGTTTCATTGTGCTATTCTGCCTGCGTTTGGCAATTAAATATTTATGTCCTTGTTAACCTCTGTATGTTGGTAACTGGTTTATTTTGTCATGGTTTGTAATTGTGAAATTGTCCTGCTCACTCACCTCTGTAGAATTTTGAGACTGATTCAAAGAAGTCATCATAGTAAAGGTGTATTGACAGCTGGGATATTGCTTGTTTTGAAAGAACTGTAATCACTAATTGTGCTTATTTTAAAGAAGCATTGATCCTGAGTCAGGTAGAGGACAATATCCTCTGCAGTGTTACTTTAAGTAAAACAAAGCATGGTTTTGGAAAGCTAGGTTTTTTTTTGGTCTTCTTTTTTTTTTTTTGAGATACTTTTATATGTGACATTCAGTTGGGTTCCTGAGATGGCAGTCTGCTTAGAAAGTGATTTAAAGTTGCTGGTCTTTTCTGCATGAATTATTTTAGTGTCTCAGCATTGACTGTTAAATGATGACTATCAAGTAATTTGCTAGTAAACTAGGACTTGATAAAATAAGTACTTATTTTAAATATGTTAAGGAACGGTTCTCAGTCTGCAGCTGCTTAATGTTTTTGTAAATCTAACAATGTTTAGAGAATAACATAAGATAAAGATTATAGCACTTTTAATTTAGAACTGCTGTAATCATCATCCTGTACCACAAAATGCTAAAAATTGCAAACATGACTCAAATGTGAATTGCAGTTTCTTTCTGCTCTCATAACTGGATTCTGTTTTCAGTCATAAGAATTTAAGCTCTAATATTTTTCTTTCAATAGAGAATAATATAAGTAGTAGGACTTAAATGACTTAAATACATTATTTTAACTTCTATGAGCTTTGCTTTAGTGCAAAAGAATGTATGAGAAAAATTGCAAAATCCGCCATAGAATGTGATGTATAAATACTCACATAAAAATTTTGATTGGAGTAGTAATTTTGCTGTGTCAGGATTTTATTGGAGAAAGAACTACATGGAAAGCTTGCATAGGCCTTTTAGTTTATCATGGATATTTCTAATCATTGAGCATCTTTAGAAAAATGACAGTCTAAAAGCTATGAGACTTTAATCTATCTCAAATAGCTAGAAGAGAAATTCCCTCCTAAATGATGTTTGGAAGAGGAAAGGCAACCCAATAATGGATATTTTTAGAATACCATTTGAAGTAATAAGGCATAGTGGTGGCATGTCACTGATAATTCATTCTAATACTGTGTTGTTTTTTGTGTATGTAGGAAATGCACCAAATTCTGATAAAGAAAAGGCAAAAGGAATAATTGTAAGGAATGCTGCTTAAGGCTATTGCTTCATACTATTTCCTGTGTATGGTTTACAAAGTGCACATACATTTGTAATTAATTTTTGCTCTGTATAGGAAAGTTTATAAATAAGTTTGGGAGTATTTACGCACTCAGGAGCCATGTAGAAGTAGTAGTGTTACTGCCAGAATAAAGGCTTTGAGCAGCAGCTGAAGTAACTTCTGTATTTTTGACCTTTCTGCCTCATAAGAGTTTCCCTGTCAGTCTGTTAAATTGCATGCAGGGTTAAACCTGAATGGAGTACTGAAAAATAAAAAATGCTGGTTAAGGTGCTGACCCAGTGTCTGCTAGGCAGGAAATTCTTCTTGATAGAAAGGAGCCTCTGCCTGTCATCTTAATTCCATTTGAAGTTTGAAGTTTTAAATTTGTTTTCCTCATCAGTCAGTGTCATATGTGTTAAAGAGATAGTGTATCAAAGGCTCAATGTAAAAACAATCACTAAACAGCAGGGTTAAAATCTCTAGGAATTTAGTTCACTCCAACACAAATACTAACTACAGTCTCTGGGGGCCACATTTCTAAAAGCTAAATGCTATGTACATCCCCACAAGACCTGACGTATCTGTTCTGAAAATTGGATTCTTGAAGTGCCAGAGTGTAACATGGATGAAATTATATTTAATAATTTTCAGTTATTTCTGCTCTGTCATATAACCTGAACTCACAAATTAATGTGAATACCATCACCTCTTGCCACATTAAGAAAAATAGAGGCTTTGTATTCTAAAGGCCAGTCCCAGTTATTCATTATGTAAATCCACCCTGGACAAGCTTTTTAAATCATTATTTTGAAACTTGTTATGATCACCTTTATGTCCATATTTTAGTTATTAAAGTTTCCAGAAAAGAAATACAAACAAGAAAAAGGCAGTTTAAATATGATCCAGTGCTTTGTTGTTCTGACTCAGCAGAGATGAGGTCTGCAGAAACAAGGTTTCTGGTAAGCAGTGCTAGGAAGGAAAGCAGCAAGCATGAAACAGGTTGATGCACTGATTAATGAAGTCTTCAAGTGGGTTATTTTTAGTCCTCAGAAGTTACAGCTAAAAAGAATGGTAATTATTTGAAATACGCTCATAAGCATACACTTCTGTTGGTATCTATTGTTAAGCAGTTATTTAGACTTCACATACCTCAAACAGGTTTGATCATGTATTCGCTGAGGATCTGTATGGATTTTTCATTTGATTTTCATGGGTTTAGTTCAGGTTCCCAGAGCACTTTGTTGGTTTTGGGTTTTTTTTTTAAATAAGCTTATCTCTGAATGCTCTCAATTCACAGCGCCAAGACCAGCACTTCTAGTGTTTAGTTCAGGTCTTGACAATTTCAACTTGTGTAAATCTGATGTAAGGGCTAATGGTTGCTCTGCTGAGAATTTCTTTCCTTTGGAATGGAAATTTCAGTACTTGTGTTAAATGTCTTTCAGTGTAAGAAGGAAGTATTCTCCTCTGAATTACTAGTGAGAAGAAATCTAATAACTAGAAGTGATATCTATTAGCAAAAACTTTGCTTGCAGGATTTGAGTTTCCTTTTGCAAAAGTATAGCTCAGTAAAATGTTTTGTTTGTCAAAATTTCTTACTGCATCAGTCCTGAGAAGATATATTTTTGACTCTGGAGAAATTACAGTTATACGAACAAATGGGTAAATTACAAAAGCTATTTTTATGCTTGGAGTTCAGCTTAATTTCAGAACATCTGAAATACCTTCTACTTCTGTGCATTCCCATTGTGAGTTTCTGCTATATATTTCCTATTAAATTCAAGAAAGAAGCACTGTAAGTTAGTTTGCTACAGAGTAGTGCTGATCTGAAGTCTTTGAGAGAGCCTCCAGTCTTTGAAAATCTAAATGAATAGATCTTTGAACTCTGAACTAAAGCACATTAATTTACTCATTTTTCAGTTGTCTGATCAGAAAGTCTGCATAGTAAAGCTGTCCTTTGAGTTCTTCAAAACATTTTTTTCTGACTATTCTATATTGTCTTAAAATGAGAATAGTGGTTTAGTTTAAAGTACAGTTGTGTTACAGGAATAATGATATAAGGTAAAACTTTGGGAATGTGTAGAAAGGGCTTGCTAGTTCATATCAAGGAAGACTGAGCTCAGAAATCTCTCCATTGTCTTGTCTGTACCTGTTTACTAGGCTTTCAAAAGAAGCAGTGGTATTTCAGTTCTTTTAAGTGTTTTGTCTTCTTTCAAATGTAATAGCACTTCCTTTCAACAGCCACTCTGCTAGAAGACAGAAATTACAGTTTTGCTTTCTTTCTCGCTGCCAGAAAAGACTGCTGCAAACTCCTGTGCAAAATTTTGTTGCTGACACCTTTTATCCTAATTGAAACAGTATATTCACTGACATTGTAGCTTTCTTCCAGTTCTCAGTATTGAGACACTCTGATTTGAGAATCTTGAGACCTAAGCTTTTACAGCTCAGTGCTTTCCATGCTGTCAGCCTTGCATTTGTTATTTATACTGATCTGGAATTTTTTCAAAAACAGTTTCAGTGGCAACCTATTCAAAACATATTAAGGAACTAACTGGCTGTCATGGTTTAATGGCCGCTGGCAACTGAGTACTGTGCAGCCACTTGCTTCACTCTCACCACCCCCAGTAGTTGTGTTCCCCCTCACCCCGCAAACACACGTAGTGAGATGGGGAGAAGAATGAGAATAAAGGTAAAACTCATGGGTTTGAGATAAGAACAGATTAATAATAAAATAATATAGTAATAATGAAGAAGGAAATAAGGGGAAGGGGAGGAGAGAGAGGACCTAACAGTGATGCACAATACAATTGCTCACCACCCACTGACCAATACCCAGTCCGACCTGAGCAGTGGGTCCCTTCCAGGTGACTCCCCCCAGTTTATATACTGGGCATGATGTCCTGTCTCTGGTTCCTCCTGGCCTCACTGGCAGAGCATGAGAGACTGAAAAGTCCTTGATCAGGTGTTGTGGTTTAAGCCCAGTCAGCCATGCAGTTGCTCTCTCACTCCTTCCCCTTCCCCCCCTCTGCTCCCGGAGGGATGGGGAGGAGAATCAAAAGAATGTAACTACCACAGGTTGAGATAAGAACACTCCAGTAACTAAGGTATAACACAAGCCACTACTGTTGCCTCCAGTAATGACAAGGAAAGTAACAAGAGAACAGAATACAGCTGCTTGCTACTAAAGGCAGGAGACAGCACTGAGCCAGCTACTAGGAAAAAAAATAACTATCCCAGCTGAAACCAGGGTACTGGTATATGGTCAAAGTCTTGTTAAAAATACCCTTATAGCCAGCAGCATATCTCAAGTATGGCTACCAAAATAATTGTAGAAAGTCAAGCATTTTGTCCAAGGATTGTACTCCTCTGTTTCCTTATCCAAACAACTCTCTGTATTGTTTCACGAGTCTTAGTGTTGTTACACTGTATAGTATTCCAGAATTCTTCGCTAAATGATGCAAGTATACTGTTGCTTTGATCTTTACAATATCAAAAAGCTGAACATCTGCACTGAAAAGTATTGGTGATTTCAAGTCATCTTTTCATGCCTGCTGGATCTCTTGCTGCTTCTGCAGAGCTTACTTATCATAGAATGATAAGTAACCAAGCTCCCTGCCATGGGTAGGGGCACCTCACCCGAGATCCTGACCCCCAAAGCTCTGTCCAACCTGGACTTCACACTGCAGGGATGGAGTATTTGCCGCTTCTTTGGGCAACCCATTCCAGTGCCTCACCACCCTCACAGTAAAGAACTTCTTCCTTATGTCTAATCTAACCTTCCTCTGTTTAAGTTTAAACCTATTACCTCTTGTCCTGTCGCTACAGTCCTATATGAAGAGTGTCTCCCCAGAATCTATATAGGCCCCCTTCAGATACTAGAAGGCTGCTATGAGGTCTCTGTGCTGAACAGCCTCAACTTTCTCAGTCTGTTTTCACACTCCAGCCCCCTGATCATCTTCATGGCCCTCCTCTGGACTTGCTCCAACAGGTACATCTACTACTGGCTGAGGACATTAGAACTCTGCTCTTGTGAAACCTTAGAGTACTGAGTAGAGGGACAGGATCACCTTTTTTGACCTGCTGGTCATGCTTCTTTTTGATGCAGCCCCTGGAAATTCCTGTTCTTATGGTGGAGCAAGCAAAGTAAACTCAGTATAGACAATGCAGTGGCTCTAATTTTATAGATTGTTACACTTTGGAGGTTTCAAGTTCTTAAAAAAAGTTTGTTCCACAGAGCAGCTTCTTAATTATTACTATGAGTAGTCTGATTTCTTAAAAATTTAGTCTAATTCAACATTCTAAATTCAACATCTGGGAGAAGAAAGCATGCTTCAGAGAGAGAATGTGGTTAATACTTGTTTTATATGAGAGAAAATTCTGATTCCGATTTTTGCAAGGTCACCACAAGGTTTCTTGGGCTTAAAACTTAGCTGAAATGGGTAAGTCAGCACCTGAACTATCTAGCATGTTTCAAGTCTGTACAGTAATCTTGTGAAGAGTTTTAAGTGGCTATTGAAGAGTGATATTTTGAGACATTAATAACTGAAACTTCCACCAACTTCCTTTTCCCCATACTGTCAACTGAATTTGACTTTCAAAATGGAAATCTTTTGGTCTGTTTCCTGGTGGTGCAAACTTTTCCTGATATAATGATAGTTCTCATAGTTACCACAAGGTAAGGAGTATATTTAACTTACTTCCCTTGCATTTCTAATGGCTTGGATGTAAACAGCCTCTTTTCTTATAGTACACATGAGCAATTAAAAAAATTACTGTAGCTTCAGTTAGTTTTTTTCCAGAAGCAATGGTGAAACACTCCAGACTGAAATACAGGATCAGCTTCCAAAGACAAACACTTCTGTTGGCAGCACATCTTGCTGTTTTCATATGAGCCGGGTGTTCTGCAAAATTTTAATGTTACTTCTGTTTGGAAGTGATTTCAATGAAGACTCTTAAGAAGGGCTCTGGGCATGCAAAGCATAATTTTGCTTCTGTACTTAAATACAGTTACTGAATGAGTGTCCACTGTAAACATTAAAGAGAAGCTTACATTTAGGAATGGTTTTACTTGAAAGATCTTGTGTTATCCAAAATTTCTACATGGGAAAAAAGTGATACTGAGGCAATAACAACTTTTTGAAGCTATTTTAATGAAATTTTTTTTTTTTTGTTTTAGATGTTTCTAGTAGCAAATGTTCTATCCTCAGGTGAAGCAACAACTCACTGTCTGACAGCTAGAAAATTTAAATCCTGGTTCCAGAGGGTTGAATCAATGGAAACAAAACAAACAATAGTAGAAGACATTTCTCTTAATCAGGGACTGTGGTGATAGCTCAAGTACTAATGGGTTTAAACTTAAGCAGGAGAGATTGAGGTTGGATATAAGGAAAAAGTTATTTACTGTGAGGGTGGTGAGGCACTGAAACAGGTTTCCCAAGGAAGCTGTGTATGCTCCATCCCTGGCAGTGTTCAAGGCCAGGTTGAACAAAGCCTTGGGTGACATGGCCTAGTGGGAGGTGTCCCTGCTCATGGGGGGGTGTGGAACTTGATGATCTTAAGGGCCTTTCCAACCTGAACAGTTAAATTATTTATAGATTACATTAAATAAAAAACACACAGGAAATGTTTGATCACTGATATGATGGTGTTTTTTCCTAGCACAGAAATACTTTTTTGTATACATTTTCTCATAAAGAAAGGTTGTTACTGACATATCTATACTGTATCTATTTCCCTCTTCTCCCCACTTACACTGTTTGTCTAATGTGTTAGAATCAGAGTATATTCTCAGAATATTTCTAATTACCTTTATTTAAGATTGTAATGAAAAAGTTATGGATATACAGCTAACTGCTGATGTTTGTGCAGTTGTCTTTTAAAAATATATTCTAATTGTGTGAAGAGGCAAGCAGCAAAGAGTTACTACATGGTTACTGAACTGCAGCTTGGTAAAGATTTTTTTTCAGGTGGAGCAAGTATCTGAACTATTTGTCCAATCCAAGCTATCTGCTGTTGTACCAACTAGAAATCGCACTGCTGTAGCACTTAGAAGCCTCTTCAGTTCAAAGTTCTTCTGGACTTACTTAGCTTAAAAGAGCTAAAAATAAAACTTGGCAGAACAGAGGCATTGACAGGTGATAATTTATGATAGAAGGCATTTGTCTTTGCACATATGGTCTTCAGGTAAATATGTTGATAGATGGAATCAGTAGCATTAATTTGCCTGACATTTCCTTCTTGCATAACTCCATTTTACTGGCTTGTAACTTTGCCAGACAAATTTCTAGAGCTAAAATACTCTCAGACTTGCTCTGTGCTTCACATTGCATTGCTTTTGGGAAAAAAAAAATGCAGCCATTTAAGATGGGGGGATAAGGGAGAACGCGCTGCCTTTCCAGTATTGGGAAAAGAAAACCTGTTCATGGCTTGGTAGTCCTCTGTTTTTGGAGTGCTAGATCTCAGGTGACAGGTTCTTTATTTTCAAGGATGCAACTTCAGACCCTCTTGAAAATTGTCCAGATATAACAAACTCCCAGAAGTTTGTTAGGCACATGTTAGCCCATCCTTATTCACATCTTGTGTGATGAGTATTTTATACCAAGTAGTTCCTGCTGGAAAAACTAAAAATACTGTAATCCAGTATACTTAGGATTCTAATGGCAGAAACATATCCTAAAGCACAGGAGTCCTTCATCTCTAATCTTTGTCTGATTCAGTTAGGATCTGATTAGTGACCATTTTCAAAGGTTCATTAGGGTTGCTTTAGGCAACTTGAATGCATCCAGTCAACATTTAACCACATTCTTTAAGAAGCAAGAACTTTATTTCTTTTGATAATTGATTGTTTTGTTTTAAATATGCTGCTAAGGTTGATTCTCAACTTTTTATCTTTGTGTATGTCTCACGTTTCCTGGTAAATCTGAGTTCTCCAAACTTACATACATCTGAAGCAGTCATTCTATGCCTCCCCTCTTCTTGGAGAAAAATAATTTGGGGAGATGATTTGTTTTACCAATTCTGTGTTTCTACACCTATTAAGGTAAATCTCAACCTGTCATACTTTTCTCTATTTTAAGGCACAGAAATTTGGTTTTAAGAGCAAACTGTGCAAAGGAAAGCTGTACTTGCAAAATGTAGTTGTAGCCCATGTTATTTTCCTTTTGAGTAGCTTTTGTTTCATGAAAAGTAAATTTGATTGAAGTGAAATACTGTCCAAGCTCTAAAGTGATTCCTTCCCTATAGAAATCTCTATGGTAAAGCTTCTTTATATACTGGTAGGTTATTCTTCCATTGAATTCCATTCTTGGACTTCAACAAGGCTTGTCTCGCTCAGTAAAGAGGGTTAATGGTATGAAAGGTCTCACAAACAGCTTAGGTCTCTGTGCCCTCCCTCCTTGTCAGACAGTATTCAGCCACTGGCTATTTTTAGAGTATTGTTCACTTCCGCTTAAAATCTGCTTTTGTTCTGGAGGCTTTTTCTTACCTGGGCAGAAGTACTGCTTCCTTTTGAAGGAGAACAAGGAACACACAGATCTGATAGAAGTCAATGAGGGATTCACTCTTTATGTCTACATTTCAGGTGACTTGGGGAGCTAAATGTGTATTTCTGTGCCTAGCTTACAGATACACCCCCTTCAATGAAAGTGATGAAGGACTTTTTGGCTCTACACAGACATTCTATTTGAAAAATATACATGCTAAAAAATTCAGAAGTTTTCTGAATTTTGCCAAAATAGATGTATACACAAATTACTTTGAAAATACCTTTTTGATAAAGGTTTAAGGTGTTAATGCTACATGCTATTTCAAACCTACTTTGCTGAATGTCTGAAGATTTAGAGAAGTTGCAGGATGAGTTGGGTTGGAAGGGACCTTAAAGCTCATCCCGTTCCAACCCGTGCCATGAGCTGGGACACCTTCCACTAGACCAAGTTTCTCCAAGCCTGTCCAACCTGGCCTTGAACACTGCCAGGGATGGGGCAGCCGCAGCTTCTCTGGGCAACCTGTGCCAGGGCCTCAGCACCCTCACAGGGAATAATTTTCTCACTTTAACATTGAATCGTGTAGCTTTTTTGTACACAGTTTTTGAAATAATAGTATTTGCAAAATAACAACAATATCTACTAATTTACTGTGCCTCAGTTATGTCTTTTAGCTGTCCTGTTCACTTGCCTTTTCTTTTTGGGTTGAAAAATGGGTATGTGTTAGGGTGTCATTGGGATGCCAGTAGCAAGTGAAGGTGCAGATGAGTGGGTTTATACACCCTTGTAAACCCAAAGGTGGACAGAAAGATGCTGAAACTTATTCATAGGTAGAATGTGGTCTAAGGAACATAAATATTTGTGTGGTGCTATTTTCAGTGTGCTATATTTGATAGTCTAAAAAAAAAGTCAGGCATGTCTGACTGAATTGATTTTTTTAAGGAATATTGCATTTCTATTTAAAAAGGGAGGGGGTGAATGACCCTAAATTAAGTAATTCCCGTAATTAATGAAAGGGTGTCTGGGAGATCTATCACAAGAGGACAACAGCATTAGAAAGGAAGGTTGGCACTCAACATTTCTTTTCAGGAAGACTTAAGGCACTGGTCTAATACAAGTAAAAAACCTCAAATTTACCATCTCTGAAAAATATTTTTCCTCTTCATTTGCTGTTAATGCTATCTGATTGAGAGAACTGTTCCCCAGGGGGATTTTTAAGATAATGTTATACCAATTTACTTGGGTTTTAAGGAGAAGTTATCTTTCTATTATATCTTAAACCTTCAGAGCTGGTTTGTGTGTCCTTCACTTTTAGCTTTTGTATTCAGTTTTCTGCTGCTGTTGTAAAAAATATTTTATTCTATTTTTAATTTAAAGGAATTAAGCTTTATGATTTCATATGGAAAAATTCATGTGGACAAGTCTAAAAACTCATGAAATATAGTTGAAACTACTCTAGTTGTTCAGGAAATGAAATTAGACAAGGCATGAAATAAATACATATATTATTTCTTCAAAATTTCTTCAGAAAGTAAGTCAGAGAAGAAACTGTAGCACATGTGGTCATAAATGTTTGAAAAAAGTTGTGAGAAATTAAAAACCTGCTTAAGTGAGTCCAGAGAAGGACCACAAAGATGGTCTGAGGGCTGGAACACATCTCCTGCAAAGAAAGGCTGAGAGTTGGGCTTCTTCAGCATGGAGAAGGCTCTGGGGAGACCTTAGAGGAGCTTCCAGGGCCTAAAAGGGCAGACAAGAAACCTGGAAAGGGTCTTCTGACAAGGGCAGGTATGGACAGGACAAGGGGGAATGGATTTAAACTGCCAGAGGGAGATTTAGGTGAGATCTGAGGAATAAGTTCTTCCCTGTGATGGTGGTGAGGCACTGGCATAGATTGCCCAGAGAAGCTATGGCTGCCCCATCCCTTGCAGTGTTCAAGGCCAGGTTGGACAGGGCTTGGAGCAACCTGATCTAGTGGAAGGTGTCCCTGCCCAAGTCAGAGCGTTGTAACTGGATGAGCTTTAGGGTCCCTTCCAACATAAATCATTCTGTGATTCTATAAGAAGCAGTCTCTGTACGTAGTAGGTACCCAGCTCTCATCAGACACGCAGATGGTGGGAATGACCATATGCTCTGATACTTAGAGGTTGTGTCTGCGTTAGTGTTGTAGCAAACTTCAGGGGGGTGCCTTTGAAGCAATGCTTTGGTGTGCATCCCAGAGAGGTCTAGAGGTTAATCTAAGCTTGCCTGCTGTGCTCCAGCCAGTAATACATCTTCAATTTACAGGATGAGCTTAGAGCTCATCTGAAGTAAAACTCTATCTCTGTCTTTAATACACTGTATGGATCATGTGCATGAATGCCAAATGTTTTTTCACGGTACATACAGTGTCAACAGGGCAGCTGTAAGTAAGTCATCTGGGAAATTGTTAGAATTTTTGTGTACTTTCAGGGTTGCATTCCTTTTTTTGTCACTATTGATAGCTTCTTGTATCTAGGCAGTGACCATAATTTTGTATTATTTCTTCCTGATTGTTTCAATGTTGGGATGCCACATTACACTTTTATTTTAAAATTTCAAGTGGTAAATTACTTAAACCACAAGGGTGACATTGATGAATGACAAAATCAGCTACATAACCACATGAATGCATGGCTTAGTTTTTTATAAAAGCACTTAATTAAGTAGATGAGGCATTCATATCTTCAAGCTTGTAAATGAATTTAGTGGCCTAGATTTTCAAGCTGTTACTAAAAATATACCTACTATGACTTCAGTTAAGTTGCAGATTAAATTACGATTGTGTTTCCAGATGCTAATTAGTCTTGTTGGTATACAGTGTGCATGTGGATGTTGAGGAAACTGTAAGAAAAATACTTGAGAAAATGAACTGGAATATTCAGTAAGTTGTGGGGAAAACTGGTTGCAGTTTGCTTTTTTTTTTATTCTTTTTTTATTCCCCTGAGAAGTTTTCTCTGCAATTTTACAGTTGACTTTACTCCTATAATGTTTTCTGGAAGAATCTACTGTCATCCAATTATGCTGAAAAAATATTTATATTAGAGTGCCTTCTCTTGGCTATGCGTATGAATTGTATTTACAGCTGTCAGGAAGACTTAAAGGTGAAAAGCTGCAATAATTAAAAGATAGCTTTCCCATAAACCAGGTTCCTCTTTAAGATGCTTTCCTAGGAAAGCAAGCACCAGAATTTTGACATACCCAGCAGAACATAGAAATCAAATTCCTGTTGTCTGTACATAGACGGGCTTCTAAGCTGATGATAGCATTGCTCTAGATAAGTATTATCTGTCACAAAAAATAGACATATAATGATTTTTTTGTACTTTTGAACTGTCAGAAGATCCTAAAATTAGGGTAAAGCATGAAAATGGACATAAATCTGAGATTGCAAAGAAACTGCGAATCAGTACTTTGCTCATTCATTCAAATAAATGTCTTGTACTCTTCCTGTTACCAGACATCAGTTGTATCCAAAACCAGCCAAGCTTCGTCCTGAGATGGGAAAAACGTCTACTATAACATGGCATGTTTCTATAGTTATGCTTTTATTTTGAAGTTTAATTTTGGAAAAAACTTAGTTGTCTGTAATGTGTATAAACACATTTTCATAAACACTCAAGGAAGAACTTAACAGGCAGTTTATATTATTTTCAGTACTGGATATGTGAGCTGCTATTGCATTGACAAAATCAGAAAGCTCGATAGGTACTGAGTCATTTATTCACTTTGTAGAGTCATAGTCATGAATTACCATAATCTCAGTTTTCAGTGGTTGGGTGTTCTCACTTGAAATTGTGGTTTATTCACGGAAATGTAGGCACAAAACTTGGGTATTTGCTGGAGAGCTCCAGATGAACCAAGGTAATGTTTCACTTGGAAAGCAAGCTCCTTGGATTCTGTAGGATTTTGTTTTGGAAATCTTGAGTAGCTCCTGAGAAAACATTTTCCTTTGCAAGGAACCCCCCTCCGAAATTCAGAATGAGGACAGATAAGACTCTGTAACCTTTTCCAGCCACAGGAAGCCATTTCTGTTTTCTGGGTTTTCATGGTCTTCTGATATCATGAGTTGTAAGGCGAGAAGGGAGTGAAATTTTAAGTAGGTTTGCAAAGATCTGTTGTTGGCTTGTCTTTATAATATATAGCCCAGGTCTGTTTAGCTGTGGTCCTTTTTTTTTGTGAGAACTGATGCATGCCTGTAAAATGCTAGAGACTGTCCAATGGTTGATCACAAATGGCTTATCGACATCTGGGAAGTATGTAATGGATGGTTTTGAGTGGTATTTGAGGCAGTAGAGAATGAAAATAATGGAGAAAGTAGATATTATAGTAAGTCATCTAGCTGCCTGCCTATCTTTTTCCTGTTTTAGTGTAGGCAGGACCATCATGCTTTTTTGCAAAAGGCTTGGAATATTTCCAGAAGATTTGTCCTGTTGATGAAGGACAGGGAGATCAGGCAAGGGCAAGGGAGTAACAGAAGCAAGCGTTGTCTCCTCAGAATCTGCTCACTGGATATCAGTGTCCTCAGCACTGCAAGCATCTCCCACATCAGGAGAGATGAAATGATTCTGTATCTCTGCAGGTCTAACGTAGCATTTGTTCAGCATCAGGCCATTCACTTGATCAGAAAGCTTCTGATGTTTCATGACTGAGAAGCATCAAATACGTGTAAGACAGGAGTTTTCCAAAGCGATCAAGAGGCAAGGTAGTAGTGCTGCAGGTTTTATTACCTCTAAGGATGGGCCCTCAACAGCCTCTCTGGGTAACCTGCCTAGTCACCATCACAGTGAGAAAGTGTTTACTGATGTTAGGGTGGCACATCCTGTGTTTCAGCTTGTGCCTATTGCCTCTTGTCCAGTCATTGGCACCACTGAAAAGAGCCTGACTCCGTCTTCGCTACTCTGTCCCATCAGGAATTTGTACACATTGAGATCCATACCCCACCTCAACTGAAGCTGAGCTAGTACAATATGAATGAATTCAGGTCTAACTCCTCCAAGCAACCATTTCTTGGATAGCTGATAAACCCCGCAGAACTGGGGTGGCTCCGTGCAGTACAAGTAAGGTGTTTCCAGGAGGATGTTCCCAGTGTGCTATCTATGTGAAGAGTTTGGTTTTGAGGTTGAATTTTTTCCCCTGTGGAGTCACTGTCATTTTCACCCATTACAGAACATTCTCTGGGGCTGCAGCACAGAAATCTAAGGTCTTGCAGTGCCCTGGCTTCTCTCAGTGGATCTAAATATCGTTTCATGTCTCTTGTACTGTGCCCCTACCGCACCTTTTAATACCTGTATTACTTTTCTATTGCAAAGTATAGCCCAACTTATCCTATGATTCTGATCTTTGTATGTATTGTTGAAAGGAGGGGGAGGGAAGTGGCCCTCAGTACATGGAGTCTGACTGTCCCTGTTTTGTCTAGCTGTAAATCTAAGGGGTAATGCAGTCAAATATGTTCTTTAGAAGGATAGTTTTCTGTAAAAATATTTGATCAATAGCAGCCAGTTATTAAAAGCTGTTCCAAATAAAAATACTTTCCTCTAGATACTATTGACATGCTGTATTAAATTATGGAAGAAAAGAGGATAAATGGCATGTTCTCCTCAGTAAGAAGGCTCATGTTCTAAAAGAGCCTCGAAAGTTTTCCTTTACCAATTGAAACTTATTTGATATTTGATGTCACCTTTTGCATTGATAGAATTTTAATGCTAAAAGCAGCCCCTCAAATCCTTACCAACTCCTGTGTTCATGAAGTTCTCCTTCCAGCTCCTCATATGTTTTAACCTTCTTCACAGTTCTTAAAGGAAGATACATGAGTTTTAAGCTGATGGTTTATTTACAGAAGCTGAAGGTACAAGTATTATTTTTAAGGTGAATAGTAGAGTGTAATGTCTATGACATCCATGCTGTTCATCAAGGAAAACACAGTAAAATCAAATCTTGCAGACAACAGACAGGAAAATACACTCTTGTAAATCAAAATTGTGTACTTTGGGTGTAAAACACCACATACCTTGTGTGTCGAAGTCATCACTGGAGTTTCTTCCTGCTGTGGTGCACCCATTCTGTGAGTGATGTGGCCCTTTTATGGATAATGGGATGGCTGTTTCTTGTGTTAGATATGCCTTTCAGCGACTCCCAAGCTGGAAAAAGAGAAGTTTCTGAATGATTCTCTTAACGTCTTGAGAGTTCAAATACAGTAGTGCCCATCTTAGATATTCTTTGTCAGTCTTGCTAGTAGTGTTTTAAAGCCTTGTAATTGGTCAGACTTTGTATTATCTGAAGCCATTGCTTTAGATGAAAATGCCATAGTATCTTCCTAAATACAAAATTTTGAATGACTAATTCCCATGGGCTGGCTGAGGCTTTTATACTCCCAGTTTTATTCTTGATCACTTATTTTCTCCCTTCAGTGTCATCCATGAAAGGACAAGGGGGGATTCAGGATGGATGGGAGGAAAAAATTTTTTACAGTGAGGGGTGGTAAAATACTGGAACAGATTGCCCAGGGAAGTGGTTGATCCACTGTCCCTGAAGACATTTAAGACCAGGCTGGCTGAAGCTCTGGGCAGGCTGACCTAGTTGAAGATGTTCCTGCTCATTGCAGGGGGGTTGGCCTGGATGACCTTTAAAGTTCCTTCCAACCCAAACTATTATGTGATTCTATGATTTGTCATCTTCCATATTTCCTTAGGCTTCAGAAAGTTATCATCTGTTTTAATTACATGAGAAGTCGTTTTAAGATTTTTGAGAGATAGAAACCTGGGGAACTTTTCCCAAAACCCACGTATGAGTTCTGAGGGATAAACCTGGGGTCTACTCAACATGGGCAGCTCTGAAGTTTTGCTCTGAAGCCTCATTAGTGAATTCTGTAGGAAATTGAGTGTTCTTATTAAAATATATTTCATATGTTTTTATGGAATAGTCTATATGCTGTGTGTGTCTTGTCTATGCTTAAGAAGAAATTGATTAGTAGATTTAAGAAAGGTGTGTTGCAAGATTAAGCAAGATTTGTGATTGCAGTTTGATTTGGGAAGCATGCATTATGTTAATTTTCTTCTAGTATAATTCTTGATGGTGATATTTTTCTTATTTATGTGGTAAATTAAGAAATTAAATAACAGTGTTGACAGCTATTAACCGTAGGTTTTTTTATAGCTTATATTATAAATTTATAGTAAGTCTGTGAGGGAAGTAAAAACTGTAAGAAATCCTTCAGAATTTCCATATGAAATACTTAGGGAAGATTACCTTTTCCTATTGCACATTTGTGCCTATGAAGTATTATACATCATGTTTCAGATAGAGGTACTTAGCATGTGTTCCACAAATGGGAGGAATGTGTACAGTTCATTAATCTTCAAAAGCAAAGTAGCAAAAAGGACACTGGTTACTAGAGAGGAACCATTATGGAGAACTGCACATCAATTCAAAAATATACTTTTTTTTTTTCTTAAAGTATCTCAGGTTTTTCCAATCCCAGTTTTCAAGGAAGAAATACAGTGTTTATAAATGAAAACAAGAAGACAACATCACAGATGTAAAGCTCTAACTCATGCAGAGATAGATGCTACTCATATTTGTACATTTATTTTTTCCTTCACATAAAGTGCACTTTTAATCCTGTGAAAAGCGGGAAACTCTCTTAAGTATACCCAGAAGATATGTTAAGCGAGGAGTAGTGGAAATGATGCATGTGCATGACTAGCCCCGAACATGTCACTGTCTGTGCTGGAATGGGAAAGAAGTAAGCGAACAGTTAACTAGTTCTTAGTCATATAAACCTCAAAATGGCCTAGTAATTTTCTCAACTACTCTTTTGTTTTTAAAAATAAATAAATAATATTTTTAGCCTTGCTGTTGCGTAACATGCCGTAACAGTAATCTCAGAGTAAAGACGTGGAAAACACGCAGTATTTAAAGTACTAGGCTAGCTTTGAAAGAACTTCAGTATAATGAGTAGATGAAAAGCAGCTGCTTTTGCCATGCACACTTTGCAGTAATGAAGTCAGTCTTGCAAGAGACTAAAGATTCTGACAAATTGGTTGTAGGTAGAAATTTAGGGGAAGTAACAAGCTTTATCATATTTTTCTGGTGTAAGTTACTGCTCCATAGTGAACATGAAATGGAGATTACTCCAGAGCTGATCTTTAACACCTGGCACTCAAACTTTTGATTTTGAAATCTTAAGTTCAACAAAGATGTATTTAAACTGGAGTTTTGTATCAGAAAAACATGGAAAAATCTTTAGTAAAACTTTTCAAACGTAATATATTCTTCTGAAATTCCAATTTTCCAGTTACTAAAGTAGGCTTACAATTCATGTCAAAATGGAGAAACTTTTTTATTTTAATATATATCTGTATCTCTATATTTATAGAATCATAGAATAGTTAGGGTTGGAATCATCTAGTTCCAGCCCCCCTGCCATGGGCTGGGGCACTTCCCACTAAACCATGTCACCCAAGGCTATGTCCAACCCAGCCTTGAATACCGCCAGCGATGGAGCATTCACAACTTCCCTGGGCAACCCATTCCAGTGCCTCACCAC
>JASSUY010018560.1:8542-22312 GCA_032466535.1 Forpus xanthops | reverse complement strand
CCAAGTGCAAGGTCCTACACCTGGGTCGGAGCAATCCCAGGCACAGCTACAGGTTGGGCAGAGATGAGATTCAGAGCGGCCCTGAGGAGAAAGACTTGGGGGTGCTGGTCAATGAGAAGTGAACATGAGCCAGCAGTGCACACTTGCAGCTCAGAAAGCCAATTGTATCCTAGGCTGCATCAAAAGGAGTGTGACCATTAGAATGAGGGAGATGATCCTGCCCCTCTGCTCTCGTGAGACCTCACTTGGAATATTGTTTGCAGTTCAGGTGTCCTCAACATAAAAAGGACATGGAACTGTTGGAACAAGTCCAAAGGAGGGCCACGAGGATGTTCGAGGGACTGGAGCACCTCCCCTATGAAGATAGGCTGAGAACGTTGGGGCTGTTCATCCTGGAGAAGAGAAGGCTGCGTGAAGACCTCATAGCAGCCTTCCGGTGTCTGAAGGGGGCCTATAGGGATGCTGGGAGGGACTCTTCATGAGGGATTGTAATGAGAGGACAAGGGGTAACAGGTTCAAACTTAAACAGGGGAAGTTTAGATTGGATCTGAGGAATAAATTCTTTCCTGTAAGGGTGATGAGGTACTGGAATGTGTTGCCCAGGGAAGTTGTGAATGCTCCATCGCTAGCAGTGTTCAAGGCCAGGCTGGACATAGCCTTGGGTGGCATGGTTTATTGTGAGGTGTCCCTGCCCAGAGCAGGGGGGTTGGAACTAGATGATCTTAAGGTTCTTTCCAACCCTAACTATTCTATGATTCTATGGCCTGGCTGAATGCCAGGTGCCAGCAAAAGCCGCTCTGGCACACCCCTCTGCAACTGGACAGCCATATAAATTATAATGGAAGGCCTGTGGGTTAAGATAAGAACAGAGAGATCACTTGCCAGTTACTGTCACAGGCAAAACAGACTCGATTTGAGAATATTAGTTAAATTTATTGCCAATCAGATTGGAGCATGATCATGAGAAATAAATCTTAAAAACCTTTCCCTAAAACCTTCATTCTGCCCAGGTTTAACTTTACTCCCAAATTCCCTACCTTCCCTCTCCCCTGTCTTGATCGGCACAGGGAGACAAGCAATGGAGTTTACAGTCAGTTCAACACACATTTTCTCTTCCACTCCTACCTCTTCACACTCTTCCTCTGCTCCAGTGCAGGGCCCTTCTCACAGGAAAGTCCTCCATGAGCTTTTCCATTGTGAGTCTTTCCCATGGGCTGCAGTTCTTTAACTGCTGCACAGTGTGGGTCCCCTATGGAGTCACAAGTCCTGCCAATAAACCTGGTCCAGCATGGGCTCCTCTCTCCACAGATCCTGCCACGAGCCTGATCCAACACAGGCTTCCTATGAGGTCACAGCTTCCTTCAGGCATACACCTGCTCTGGCACAGGGTCCTCAATGGGCTGCAGGTGGATATCTGCTCCACCATGAACCTACATGGGGTGCAGGATGACAGCCTGCCTCACCATGCTCTGCAGGAGAACCTCTTTTCCAGTGACTGGAGCACCTCCTCCCCCCTTCTTCACTGATCTTGGTGTTCACAGAGCTGTTTCTCTCACATATTCTCACTCCTCTTTCGAATTGCTCCTTTGCAGAAAATTTTCTCCTTCTTAAATATGTTGAAGGCACCACCACTTTCACTATCTCAGTAAGTTCATCTCAGAGCTGGCTGGTATCAGTGCCATCAAGACATGGAAAGCTTCCAGGAGCTTCTCACAGAAGCCACACCTCCAGCTCCCCGCATTTACTCTGTACTCTCTGAGGTACCATATACCTTCCTTAAAGAATGCCTCCTTTAAATTATCTCAGCTTTTCCCTCCAAAGCATATCCTCCGACCCTATATAAACGTGATCCTGTTAAAGCAGCTGCTCACAGATGGCTCGCAGGCCAGAAGCGGTGGAAAACTCCATGGACCCTCACCTAGCAGTGGATGGACTGTGTGAGCTGCCGGTGTTTTGAAATAAGCTGCAGGGGGAGAGCGAGGAACCCTTGGCTGCTCCCCCCAACACACACTGGATGTAGGGACACCCAGCCATGCTCACTGACAAAACAGGACGTACGTAGCTTCCTTCAGGTGCACCTAATGTGTCCATTGACAAACAGGGCGCACACAGCCTCCTTCAGAGACACCCAACCACCCTCACTGGCAAATGGGGTGCATGCAGCCTTCTTCAGGGACGCCCAACCATCCTCACTGACAAACAGGGCACACGCAGCCTCCCTCAGGGACACCCAAGAGTCCTCGGTCCCCCCACATGACATGGTAGCTCAGTGCTGTGAAGTACCTCCTTCCAGCAGTCCACCCAGTTTGCTGCCCAGTACCTGCACCCACCTGATATGCTCTGTAGTGCTAGTCCTGAGCACAGCGAATGCTCTTCCAGCACCTCTCAGCTCCCCCACAGCACCATGCAACATAAACACAAAAGCTCTCAATGGCTCCAGTGAAGCTACTTGTAGGCATCCCAGCTGCCTTTCCTGGAGTAGCCATGTGGAAGCCACCATTGCAAGCACCCAAGGGGCAATTTGCACAGGCGCAGACAAATCTGATTTCTTGACCAAATCCACTGACCCTTGCATGGAGCTGAACTCTAAACAAAATATTTTAGACTGTTTCCATGCAAAAGTATTGGCTGTGAAGACCAGTAGTTGTACACTGGTGCCCATATTAATGTTGCCCGTGGTGTACATGATGAAGTTACTGCTATTTTGCAATGGCTGCTCTGGTGTTTTTTGGAAAACTGGCTTACAAAAAAAGCCCCACATCTCTGCCCTTCCTGTGCAATAGTAGGAACAAAATGTGGGGAGAAAAAGGATTTTTTGCTTTCTTTTTCCTGAATTTCCCTTTTTTATCTCTACTTCTCACACCTACATCCATCTTTTCCCTGAAGTTGGATTTATAGCTTTCAGACCTTTGAAATTCCTTGAGAAAGACCTGGCCAATCTGATTACCACAATATTCCCCTCGAGTGAGAAATCTGAGCCCTCTGAAATATCCAAAGTCCTTAAATAAGGTTATAAATCATGAGATCATAAAATAAATACAAGAAATTGCTATTTAAGTTCACCTGCTAGCTTGGAAACCTTTTTAACAAGCGTGCTTTTCATCTTTTTGTTGTAAGGGCCACGTCAGTTGAGACAGGTTCTCTGCCATGCAAGCAGCTGGGCATGTGTGATGAGCTAGTTGTAACACGACATGTGTCATTTTACTTTTTACACAGGACAGATTATATTTATATTGTGAATCTCTGTCTTGAAGGGTCTCAAATTTCAGGCAAAAGGATATTTTGGCAGCAATGTTTAGCAGCGGGACCATCGTTAGGCTAAGGGAAATGTATTAGGCAGAGAAAATATATTCCTCAAAATACATGTCACTGGAGTGATATGTGTCACTGTTACCCAGTAAAAACACATCTGGGTTTGTGCAAGAGGGCATTTGCTTTCCTTTGGAAATGCCTGTTTAATGATGAGTCTAGAGCTCAACAGGGAGGTAAGGCCTCCAGGACTAGCTCTGTGAGCTCAGTTCTGGGGAGACTGATTCTGGTACTAACATTTTCTCTGCTTTCTTTGGGAAAACTCTCATTAGGAGCTGGATCAGTTAAAGGAAAGTGTCTGGACTCTGGAATCCCCACACATATTTGCAGACAGGCGCTTGAGTTTGGTAGGACACCAAAGCACACGGTTCCTACTCCTGTATGTTTATCCTCTTTCTCTCTCCATTTGTAGTAAATCACTATCTGTGTGACAGGTATCTGTAGGAGATGCAGTTTTTCATAGCTTGCCAGCCATCAGTCTCCTGAGTATTACTCATTGTGTCATGGCTTAAACCCAGCTAGCACTCAAGTACCATGCAGCCAGTTGCTAGCCCTCACCTTCCTCCTTCCTGGCTAGGGTGAGGAGGAGTATCAAAAGAATGTAAAATGCACAGGTTAAGGTAAGAACAGTTTAATAACTTAACTATGGTAACTACTACTAATACTACAGCTCCTAATAAGGGAAACAACAAGCAGATACAAAACTAAAAGGGGAAATAAAAAAAAAACAAACAAGTGATGCACAATACAAAAAATAAACAAGTGATGCTCACCACCTGCTGGCTGATATCCAGCCTGACAGGAGCAGTAATTGGTCCCTTCTGGGTAACTCCCTCTAGATTATACACTGGGCATGATGTGCAGCAGTATGGAATACCCCTTTGGCAAGTTTTGGTTAGGTGTCCTGTCTCTGCTCTTGTTCAGTTTCTTATGCCCCTCCTCACTGACCGAGCATGAGTGACTGGAAAGTCCTTGATCAGCATAAGTGCTACTTAGCAACAACTAAAACATCAGTGTGGTATCAGCATTATTCTCAGATTAACTCCAATCCAAAACAATGTGCCAGCTACTAGAAAGAAAATTAACTCTATCCAGGACAGCTGACCACCAACTCCCTGTTTGGGAAGAAGTTCCTCTCACACAGGAGAGGAAGGAAACATCCACACCCCAATAGTATCAGTATGGTTCTTCCATTTGTCTAAATCTGTGGGGGTTTTTTAAGTTTCAGAGATGTGGAGTTTTTTGTTTTTTTTTTTTCCTATCTTTGTGATCATTTGTGGCCACAGGCTCTTCTTTTCTGTTTCGTACTCTGCTGTGAAACAGGGATGATAAGTAAACATAAGCTTAGATTGTTTAAAAATTCAGGGTTGACTAATTCAAATCACCTATAACAAACCTAACTAATTCCATTTTATTCCTAACTGTTGTTAGGTCTTTTTTTTTTTTTTATTAGAAGTTAGTTCAATATTATATATTCACAATCTAAGTCAGCTTTCCTCTGAGTGTTGTGGTTTCCTTCTCACATTTTTGCAGAATCTTCAAAGGCAATATTGATGCGGGCACCAGTGTATGGCTACTGGTCTTACCAGAAAAGTCCACTCCTTTATTTTTTGCTGACAACATACAGAGCATTTATCAATTATCTTCACCTCATTTTCTCTTTTAATACATTAGAATGAGTCACTTTTCTTTCTACTGCTTCCTATTTTCAGGTCTTTCATAGCAGGTGTATTTTTTCAGCTCTTACAGTGTTTTCAAATATATGTCCTGCTTGCGTTTCTGCAACATTTCTATATATCCTGATCTTCTTTTTATTTGAAGTTTTTTTTGCACTTTCCTTTGCAGAGTATTTTGACTTACTTATTTGTGTCTTCTCTTGTATATCAGTATAAGCTTGGTAATACAGCATCTGAGAATTTGCTTTCTGACCTGGGTTACTTTAGCAGGCTTGTGTCGTCTGGTAACTTTTCACAAGGCTGTACCTTCGAGATTCTTTGTGGATTTGGATCTTTGTGTCAATAGCAGCATGATCTGCGATCATCCTTTATTGTTCTATATTACATATCTGACTCAATAATTTAATACTAGTGAACAGGTTTTTTTCTGAGGTCTTTTCTCAGTATTGGTAGCTTTATATGAAACCCTCCATCCTTTAGGAGTTTTGATCTTCATTCCAAACTCTTCCAACTTCCTAATGATGGTTTTGCAGCTTGTGGTTTTATTCAGGTGTGGTTACAAACCATTTTAGACATCTGTAGCTCGAAGTCTCACAATACTCAAGATAACAGTCACTTTTTACAAATCCCCTTTCTAGTCATTTGAGTTCTTTCCACATAGGTATCAAGGCTTTCATCATTTCCATGAACTGTAATGAATCACAAATTTTTGGAGGTTTTCACCTGGCTACATCTTCCTTCTTTCACATTTATTTTTTTTTCTGTGGTGGTCTTCTTTCTTGGTCTTCATTTCTTCAAACCCTTATTTTTCTAGGAACAACTCCCAGTGCTCTAGTTACCTGTTCTTTAAAGAATATAAACTTCAGCTGAGATTATGGGATAACAGCTTGGTTTTGGCATGACCCCCACTGTTATCCAGTCCAGTCTGACTTAACTTCTTCCTGCTTCTAGGGCAGCAACTTATATAGGCTTAATTATAGCAAAACTATAATTTAACAAAAGGATAAAGTACCTGGCAGTGCTTAAGGCCAGGCTGGATGGGGCTATGAGTATCCTGGTCTAGTGAAAGGTGTCCCTGCCCATGGCAGGGGCGTTGGAACTAGATGATCTATAAAGTCCCTTCCAACCTAAACTGTTCTATATTTCTCTTTTTAGAGCCATTTGTATTTCAAATGAAGGTTAATACACAGGTAATATGGTCTAATTCAATGTAATCATCAAAGTCTTGAAATCATGTGCTTTCTACCTAGACATTATAACAAGCAATAAATGCACACAAAAGTCTTAATGTTTATCACTTTCATTTAAAGATCCAAGATTTTAAAGTAAATTCAGCTTCTGACAAACTTCAATGTCAGTCAGGCTGTTTCCAACAGTAAGAAAATAAAATTGCTAGTAGACATGGATGCATTAAAAAGATCTACATGAGATAGATCTGCATAAGAGAAAAACAAGAGGTCAGATCTACTTTTCCTTTTTTTAATGACAGGTTTTCAAAGTTTTCTGAGACCTTAAAGCAATTACTGTCTAAACCAGTGAGAAGCTAAATTCTCTCTGGTTTCAGAGGTGTTAGATGTCCTTTCATACTATAGCAAAACTCTAAGATAAAAAACAAAGTAGACTGATAAAGGCAAGTGACAGGCAAAAGTAAAATGCGCAATCACTTTGATGTAGTCTGGATGTCCACAGGGTTAAGCAAGCTAGAACTGAGACATGAGGCCAAAGGAAGTTGTGAGGACTGAGGCTGTTCTGAGCACAAGGGAGCAGCTAAGAATGAGACAGTTGCATTGAGGAATTTTATGATACTCACCTTGCAGAAAAGTTTCTGTAAGCTGGAGTAATAAGACCTGCAGATGTACCTGCAGTGGAGAAGGAAAAAAAGCAGAAACGAAAAAGCTGTGTTGTAATGTAATCGTTAGAGCATCTTCACTTTGAATTTACTTCCCTCTGATTACTTCACTTTGAAACTTTATCTTTCCATCAGATAACACATAAAGATACAATAATTAATATTTTGTATGCATCTGATGTCAGCTCTGAATATCTTTTTTTTCTGATTGTATATTCAAGGTAGGAAATTTGTTTGGAGCCTGAGTTACATACTGTTAGGATGTTCTTTGTTTTTTTTGTTTTTTTTTTTTTTTTTTTTTTTTTTTTTTTTTTTTTTTTTTTTTTTTTTTTTTTTTTTGTTTGTTTGTTTGTTTTTGTGTGTGTGTGTTTGGTTCTGAGTTTGGTCTTTTTGTTGTTTTTTTCTTTAAATCTGGTTTATTTGAGGAATTTCTATTTTAAAATGCCATAAAGAAAAATAATATTATATGTGGCTTCCTAGTGTTTGGAAATCACAGTCACATTAACTTCAACATGGTCAGTTATGCATAATAATATAAATTTTAAAGCATTTTCTGGTTTGGGGATTCTGTGTAAAGTTGCAACTAATATATAAAATAAGCAGATCAGACTAAGCTAAAAAGAGCTAGCTTTTCTGGCTATCTTAAAGAAATTTTTTGACGTTTCTTAGCTCTAAATTTATGAGAAGCTTCAGCTCTAATGAAATGCTAAAAACCCTGCAGCTGCCTAGGCATGGGAGGTACTTTAATTTTGGAGAGTGAATGGTGCTTTAAAACAGACCGAGTTAAACATGTGCTCTTTGGTAACCACTATGTTATGTACAGTATAATTTTCAGTTAAATAAACATTTTTGGTCATATCTAGTGCAAAAAGTGCACAGAGGGAAGGGAAAGTGTAGGGAAGGGGAAGAGAAAGGGGGAAGTTGGCCAAAGAAAAATTAAGTATTAAGAGGCAAAAGGAATTTTACAGCATATTATTATTTGAAAGTAGCTGAAACACAAAGTCTTGCAGGGCTGACAGATCTTTATAATGAGGTTATAATCTGTAGCAGAGCTATGAACGCTTTGGAAGAGCTGCCTGCAGAGCAAGTTCTCAATTTATGCATCTTTTCTCCAAGCTAATAGGCTCTTTTAACGTAAACATAAATTTCCACAACTGTTATGAGACATAATTTTTTATTGAATGTGTGAAGATGCAAAATAGAATTTATATTCTTTCTGTACTGATATTGTCTTGAAATAGTGATTTTCTTACTGCAGTATCAGTCATAAAAAGGAAATGTGATTATAAGTCTTATACAGGAGTTAAGGATTTAGGTGCTCTTTTACTAGAAGAGTGCTTCATTACACAGCCTTACCATGTACAGATTGATTTCATTGGGAGCAGTGCCATTGATTTTAACAGATTTGAAATCCAAGACTTATGTTTTCTGTGAGTTCTAACTTTTGCCACACCACAATGCAATTGCTTTCTCTGTTAGTTAAAATTTTCAAACATGTATTTCCTTTTGCAGGTGTCTAGTCCTCTTCCTGTTCCATGGTTTAAGGCTCATTTTGGTGTATTTTTGTTTTATAAAAAAAAAAAAAAAAAAGAATTCAGCAATTTGGGTTTGGCATTTTCATGCTGCATTTTCATATTCTGCATACAACAATGTAGTTCTGTAAATTCAAAATAAATTTCCTTTATATATTCACATAGGCAAAGAAAAAATAAATTTCAGAAGAAGTTAGGATTAATATCTTTGAAGTTGTTGAACTTTTTAATTCATACCATATTCTTTAGCTCTTGTGCATATTTTTTCTGCAGCCTGAAGATAAACAGTTTCTGTTACTATATATGTGCTTTACTTTTTTAATGTCTTTAATGGCTTAGATTTTCTAAGTTAAATCTCTTCATTTAAGGTTCTTTGTTGAGATAATTAAGTGCCTCATAACTGTTGAACACATTGTTTTAAAAATATATCTTAAGAAAAGATGAATGCTTATCTAAAATAGAACTCAAAACATTTTTGATGTTACAGATGTATTCCTAAGCTTCAATATGTACTTTTGGGTACGCCAAGATGAAAAGATGCTTATGACAGTGCAGATTCCTCAATACAAAAAACTTAATGAGTTGAGTTAGAACATTCAGCTTTGAGTTTTATTTAATCACCTGCCTCTTCTGCTGAGGAGAAGTAGAAATTTCTAGCTAGTCCTAATGTCTGAGGTAAGGAATGTAAATTCATTTTGTAGGTATCTAGTGTTGTGGTTTATCTGTTTTATTGCTGTGATTGATATTGACTGTATAGTTCAGTAATTGCTGCTAAATTACATATCATTAGTAAGCTATATGTATATCAACAAAACACTTTGATTCTCATTTGGTTTAAAACACATGGCAGACCAAAATCTGGACATTTGCAGTGTCTCCCTGTAAGGCAACTGCTCTGTCATTGTTTTAATAGCTTTTCTGTACCTCATCCAGCCCACTCACTGTGTTTCATTAAACATATGCCCAAAGTACAAGTGAATATAAAATAAAAATTTCAGTTTAAAGGTATCTTTCATACTGCAGTTTATTCAATGAAGTAACAGATATTGAAGGTGTCTTTCCTTTGCCAATGAGAGAAGCAGCTGTTCTCTCCTTGCTTGAGTTAGTAAACACTGAGTACAGAGGAGAGAATGGCAAGACTTGAGATGAAACATAACGGCTAGCTATGAGTGGAAACTGCAGGGCGTTCAGGATGATAAAAGTCCCTAGTCACAGTTTTTGAATTAGCATCTATAACTGATTGGATAAGTACAGAGGGAGAAAGGAAGAGGCATCCATATGTAGTAATTATGTAAATAAATGTTCTCAACTTAATCTCCTACAAGTTTCATAACTCTGTTATATATTTTAGAAGTTATAAATAGTTAATATTTATCATGATAATCTAATTTGAATTACTTATAATTTTAAGAAGACTAGCTAACAACTGGTGTCTTTGGGGATCATGATCTTTTAAAGGATCATTATGGTAGCATGCGAAGCCCTGTGCTCCAATGTATATTTCCAGCATCTGGAAGATGTATATCTTTGTATCTGTGAGCAGGTTTATTTAAAAATTTCAAAGAATAGGCATGGAGTAATAAGCACCAACTGGAAAGTTCTCTGGTATGAGAAAAGTAGTATGGAAAATCTTTCATCTTCACAAATCATGATAGAAAGTGTAAAAAAGCTCTTTAAAATAGGACTGCTGGATTGAAAGGTGCATTTTTGCTTAGAGCAAAATTTATCCAGTCTGAGAAAAATAATCCAAATCACTGGAAGGTGTTTCTTCTCATCACTGTATTCCTATAGATGGGGTAGTACTGGATGAGCAACAGTTTCAAAATCAGGGATGAAAATGGATGCAATTCCCTTATCAGTGAGCAACAAACAGAACAAACAAGAAAAAACAGTCCTACTCCCATGCTTTGGACTGGAGTCTGACAGAGAGAGGTACGAAATGCTTACTGCTAAGAGCTGCTTCTGGAGATTGTCTCTGTAGTAGGCACTTCGATTACTTGACTACTGGATGTTAATTCCAGGCACACTTCTCCAGCCAGGACTTCTTTTATTTGGGTAGCCTATAGTATGTTGTAACATGAATAACAGTCTTTTATGGTAACATGAATAAGAGGATTCCTCAGTGTTTTGTGCTTTCTTTATATACTAAGGCAATATTGAGGGTCATAGGCAGTGGCTTGCCTGCAGCTTTCAATTCTATACCTATTTGTGGTTTGAAAAAGCTGTGTTTTTTTTTTTTTTCTTGGCTTTCCTTGGCTTATTTATTTACTGATGGAAAATATCAAGGCTACTGCAGCTGTTTAGGAAAACTTAAAAATAAGAGGGTTATATTCTGCAGACTAAAATTTGCTGTGTCATTGAACTGAATAGATGAAGGATGATTTCTGTAGCAATTTATTGTAAGACCTTGCCATCTCCATTTTGGCAGGCTGTCAGAAGTGGTTAGACAATGTTACAAGCCCAAATTCAATTACAGAAATGAAAGATGTAAGAAAACAATTCTCTTTCCTTGGCCAATGCTGCTGACTTCCAGCCAAACATTCTTCCTTTCACCTCTACTATAGTATCACAACACCTCTCTTGATCATCATCTTAACATTGTTTTTATCTGGCAGAAATCACTTCTCTTTTGTATTTGTCTGAGGATGTGTCACTAACTGTGAAACAAGTTTGTCATTTGGAGAATCTTCAAAGTTAAAGTTCTGCTGTATCTGAGACAGCAGGCACAAGTTCCTTTGTGTTCCTGTATAAAAGCTAAAGAGCTTGAAATATTATTTAAGCTTCAGTTAAAAACCATGTTAAAAAAAAAGTCCTAATGAATCAAACACTTTTGAGGCCATGATCATCAAATTATTGAATTTTTTTTTTTAATATATAGTGATTTGCCCAATTAAATCCAGGCTTAATTAGATAGTGGGATATATTTTACTGTTTGGTACATATTAATGATCTATATTTAATAAAGGATTTGGGCTCAATTAAGTACAGAATACTTGACATATGAAAATGCCCCTGAAATTCCTGAGCTTATTTAGATTTTACTGTTGGCAGCATGACTTACAATGACAGCCAAAAGAAAATCTTAGGATCTTATGAAATTGAGCATCTGGTTTCAGAAAATTCAGCATATTTTATCCTTATAAAAGCTAATAAGGTTACAAAGTAATAAAAAGGATAATACTGAACTATCCATCCTCCTTTTCTTAAACTGACTGATTTTATACTAATGACTTAAAATTCATCATTCTTTACATGTGCTCCAATGCAGCTATATTTTTAATTTCAATTTTAGTTAATATGATTGCAAAGTATGTCAATATATTAAAATGGATGTACTGGAAAATACTTAATGAATTAATTTTATTTTCTTCCCTCAGAAGAGAAGTGCATTTTACTAAGGCATGTATTATATGATATTTGTCATTTGTTGATATTAAAGTTGGCTGGATATTCTCTGCGCAGTGCTAGATAGACAGCTTCAAAGACTTCTCTTTGCTAGTACATTTGTGTCACTAAATGTTCATATACAGTTACTGATTTATTGAAGGTCAATGGTTAGCATTAATTTCATCAAGCTCACTTTTTATGAAGATATGTCCCGTGAAAATGTGTGTATGTTAGCTGAAAAACTTCACACTTTTAGAGTGATTAGGGTGATTTCTCTTGCAATGACATTAAACTGCTTTATAGAAATGAAATAAAGATTACAAAACCTTTGTAGAACAGCTGTGCATTATTATACGTATCTTCAAAGTGAATTCTCTTCTCATGGTTTAAGCCCCTCAAACTCACGCAGTTGCTCTCTCACTCACTCGCCCCTCTTTCTTCCCCAGTCCCGGAGGGATGGGGAGGAGAGTCAAAAGAATGCAACTCACACAGGTTGAGATAACAAAAGTTTAGTAACTAAAGGATAACATAAATCACTACTGCTACCACTAATAATAATAATGACAAGAGAAATACAAGGGTATAATAGAACAGCTCACCAGTATACCAGTGCAGTGCACCCCCCCATCACCTGATACCAAGCTCAAACACGCCCCCATCACCTCATACCAAGTCTGAACTACACAGTGCACCCGCACCCTTCCAGGTCTCTGCTCTCCATTTCTACATCTTGGGCACGATGTGCTGTGGTATGGAATATGCCTTTGGTCAGTGTGGGTCAGGTGCCCTGTCTCTCCTTCCTCCTGGCCTCCTCCTGGCTTCCTTTCCTCCCTGGCAGATCATGAAACTCAGAAAGTCCTTGGCCAGCCTAAACATTATAAGCCATAGCTATAAACACTGGTGTTATCAGCACTTTTGCCAAGCCAAAAACCAAAAATACAGTGCTGCATCAGCTGCTATGAAAAAGAGAAAAATGACTGCCGCTGCTGAGCCCATGAGAACTCTGAAGAACAAGGATTGTAAGTGGTTTGTCTAAGTTCAAACAGGGTATCAATACAAATGACTGTCAAATCTTCACCGTAGCTTAATTAGTAGATCACAGTCCTTGAGTTCTTTTTAACAGTTTAAAATACAATTCTGCTCTGAAAAGTAACTCCAGAAAAACAAGTGCCATATTTATTAATAATTGCGTCTATGAATATTTCTGAAAAAAATTTGTTGTATGAAGAATTCATTCTCTGGTGTTGCAAGTAACTTGTACAAAGCTGCCTCTAAAATGAAAGAAGCAAACTGACCCTTCTTCACAATTAGTATCATGATTAGCAATGCTTCTTGTAAAGAGAACCATCTAAATGGGATGCTATGTAATTCAGTCCAGGCACTTACTGTCGGGCAGAGCTTTCAAGCTATTTGCTAGGTCAGCTGAAACTTACTATATCAAATTCAAGAGACAATAAAATATAATAACCAAAATCTGTAAAAAAAATGTGTGTCCTATTATAGTCAAAGATTAACTGCAGCTGTTATTAAAGGAAATAGCCAGTGTGACCTTCACAGGAGCTCATCTGTCATACTCCTTAAAATCTAATCATTCCTCTTGTCCTCACAAATTCAGTCCATTAGCCAGAGGAAATTTATCTGTGCTCACTGCTGGATCTTTCTGAAGAGGTGGGCTAGTTTGATCCTTGTGAGACTCAAGGAGGAGACTTCAGAAAGGAGGAGGTTTACTAGCTGCTCAGTTTTTATTGCTACAGGAGAGTTAAAATGAGCATTTTATTTTAGGCCACCTATTTATTCATTCTGTGTATATAGGTATGTTATGAATAGGTCTTGAATTATGCTGTCAGCCTGTCTTCCTTTGCAGCAGTACAGAATGCAAGATCTAAAACTGCTATATTGGGGTAATTTGCCAGAAACATTATTCCATGAACCAGGAGCTGTAGAAGAGTTTTTAAATCTATTTTTTAAAAGTCCTATTAATTACAAAAAATACATGCACAAAATTACTTAAAAGAAA
>JASSUY010018559.1:0-11695 GCA_032466535.1 Forpus xanthops | reverse complement strand
TTCTTTGCCCAATCTGTAGCTGTGCCTGGGATTGCTCTGACCCAGGTGTAGGACCTTGCACTTGGCATGGTTAAACTTCATCCGGTTGGCATCAGCTCACCTCTCAAGTGTGCCAAGATCCCTCCGGATGGCATTCCTTCCCTCCAGCTTATCAACTGAACCACATAGCTTGGTGTCATCAGCAAACTTGCTGGGGGTGCACTCAATCTCACTGTCCATGTCAGTGAGAAATTTCTGGATATATTATCTAAAATGACTAAGAAATGCCTATTCCAGATCCCTATGCAAAGCTTCATGTGCTACATAGGTATACTATGAACTAACAATTCTATTTCCTGTGAAAGTTGCTGCCTACAGAAAAGGAACAAGTTAATTCCACACGTTTGTATTATTTTTTTATAAACCGATTTTTAAATAAGGATGTTTACATCTGCCTCTTGCTCCAGATGGTGCAATTTAGCTGCTGCTGATACTCACGAGTTGGTTTTAGTTTTAAACAGATACTTAATCCAGCACTTGTCTTATCAAGAATTCCCCCTTTCTCACAAATGAAAACTAAACTGTGCTGCTGCTTTAATTCCCAGACCAGGAAGTTTCCTCTCTTGCAGGTCAAAAGCACAAGGAGAAAAAACCCATATTTTTAATACATCAGTGCAGCAGCCATGGTTGTAAAAACTGTCTGATGCTGCTCCCTCCAGTCCTAGCAAGGATTCAGGCAGTAAATTTAACCTAGAATTCTCATGAGGTCTGACAGCCTGCACACAGTAGGACAAACCTACAGCAACCTTCTTGTTTTGTCTTTCCTTCTTTGAATGCCTCATTCACCTGGTCATTGAGTTTACATTTATATTTCAACCCCCCAGAGTATCAGTTCTAGTTTACTGCAAATCCTTCAACAGGTACAGGAATGCTGTGGCCTTGTCCTAAAATGTGCCCAGGAGGAAGCAGTGAGTGAATTGCAGCTCTCTGTCAAGACAGACTGGTGCTGGATGCTGCTTTCCTAGGTAAAACCCATAGTGGGATGGTGCATCTGCTTCTGGGGAAACTAAGGAAAAGCAGTATGTATGGAAAGTTCTGCAGGAATGTACAAAACCACAGCATGTATAGCATGGCAGGGCCCTAGGAAAGTTATGGTCCAGGTTCACCATATGACTAGCATTTACAGATATCTTCAGATGTGATTCTGCTGGTATAACAAGCAGAAATTACTGAAATAGCCCTCTGCTATGTTATGCTGTACCTACAATTTTTGCCCTGAAGTTTTATTACTAGATTAAAAACAGAGCAAGTGAATGCTTTTCAGATATTAAGTTAAAAATGATGGGAAATCTCTGGTTGAAGAAGCTTGGGGTGGAAAAAAAATGCTGCTGCTTTTCACTATTTCAGTGGAAAACTTAACCTAGACTGGAGACATTTGCCAAATTCTTTGCTGTGGGCATCATTTTAACTTACTGATACTACCAGACACTTATGCCAATGTTCCTATGATAATAAACTTAGAATACCTAAGTCAAACAGCCTTCCCAAAACCAGCCATCATGGTTTAAACCCAGCTGGCAACTAAGTACCATGCAGCACCTCACTCACTCCCCCTGCCCCATCCCCTGGTGGGAATGGGAAGAACTGGAAAAAGGTATAGCCCCACACCTTGGGATAAGAACAGTTTAATAACAGAAATAAAGTAAAATATGCTATTATACTAAAATCAGTAAGGAAAGGGAGTTATCAAAGAAAAAGGAATAAATCCCAAGACAGACAAGTGACGCACAGTAAAAGTGCTCACCACCCACTGCTTGATACCCAGCCTGATCCAACTGGTCCCTTCCGGGTGACTCCCCTCAGTTTCTATACTGGGCATGACGTGCTGTGGTATGCAATATCCCTTTGGCTAGGTAGGGTCAGGTGTCCTGTCTCTGCTTCCTCACAGCTTCCCATGCCCCTTCTTCCTGGCAGAGCATGAGACTGAAAAGTCCTTGATCGGGGTAAACATTACCTAACAACAACTGAAAACATTGGTGTGTTATCAGCATTGTGTGCAGATTTAAGTCAAAAACATAGCACTGCACCAGCTACTAGGATGAAAATTAACTCTATCCCAGACAAAAACAGGACACCAGCTAAATCAAAATCATATTCTCCCTGGGCTTTTTTTTTATACAGCTAACAGAGAAAGAACTGCAGGCTGAATTGCTTTCTGAAGGAATATAAGGTATGAGCTGCTTCCTAACAGGGCCTCTTTTGCTGCATATACTACAGTTCAGAAAACTGTAATCCCAAATTCTGTGCTTCACTAGGCATCTAAACACAAGCTGAGTGATTTGTGGCTGTGTCTCATGTTGAATTCAGCTTTTCACAAATAACTGAAAAATATCCTTCTATTAATCTTTAGGTAGTTAAGAGACCTTGACTCATTAACATCCTGTCATTAGGGAGAATTTCATTAATGGGATGTGTATGGGATCATGATACCCAGGAGAAGTCATGTCATCAAAAACCCCTTACATTAGCAAAGCACTACCACACTCAGTTGAGGATGCTCATGTTATCATCATGTGGCAGATACAGTTTAATAAAACTGTTAAGTTATTGCTAATCTGACAGTTCCGGCTATTTCCTCCAAATCTTAGAGTTCTGTGTCTTTAAAACTGAAAATTACAGGTGTTTGACTCCATGTTTTCCAACACTTTGTCAGTGGATCCCCACCATTCTTTCTTCTGATGCACTGAGGCCCCTTTACAGTCAATGAATCATATCTGAAACTACCATACAGTACTGAAATCTTCCCAGATACAAATAGCCAATTATAAAATGCAGCTCAGGGTTAAATAAATTCTTTGCTGACCCCATAGGTGATAAAGTGATGGCCGGAGGCAAGGGTTTATCCATATCATTATCACAGCTCATATAACTCCCATGTTAATGCCGGCAATTAGTTTGCTCAGATTTTCTATGAGAAATTTTCTGTATGAACCTACATCCTGATCACTTTGTTCCAGCTTTCTAAGACAGAGGCATAAACACTACGAATGACCACATATCTATTGATTATGAGCTTGGACAGACTTAACACCCACACAATAATAAGACATCTCCAAATGAGCATTAGGTTCCAAGACAGATCAAGCATGCAGCCATTGCACCTATCAGCCTCATTAGCTAACCCTGACCATCCTTTATGCTTCACAGAAGTGCTTTCTGAATTTTAAAATACTGTTAATGGGGGAAAAACGTGTTTGGGATCTCAATTTATTGCTTCCGTGTAATGTTTTCCTAATGTATTTCCATGAGCACTGGAACTAACTGTTCATATTTAATTTGGGTTGCCTTTCTAAGCCATCAGATCTACTCCTATGCAGCACAATGCTGTAGCAGGTATGTCTTTTACAAAATGAAAAATACAACACAGCAATGCTTAGAGGCAGCTATTTTTAGAGGTAGCAGTTTAGACTACTTACATTATAACTTCCATTGGTTGTCTTCCCACACCAGAGGCTGTCTTCTATTTATTCATGTCTCCATGAACTTCCCACTATTGCCATCCCTTCCAATCTTCCATATATGAAAGAGAGAATTACTTTCCTGTAGTCCTTGTGCTGTGATAACTGAGAAGTCATCAGGAACAGAGTTACTGTACATTTTCACAAACCTATCTGGTAGACTGACTGGATAATGACCCATTATAACTGATCAAGAGAGAGCAATCACACTTTTTAAATTCCAGTGTTTTGACATTTAGCCTTTCATCACATTGAAATCAAGTCTCTTTGCAATAAGGCAATGACACAAAACTTTAGGGAGGGGTGTATTCAAATATTTTTGGTTTAGAAAGTATTATGAGGACTGAAGCCTGCCACATGGTAATCAGGATACCTTGGTCCTAGGATTACAAGAATAGCTCACAGAGTGACTATTTTATTTTGTTGCTGTTGTTATTTTTTACATAAATATAAAATATATACATACGTGCACGCACGTATGTATCTGTGTACCTCCCCAGAAATCTTTTACCAGAGTGAGAACTTGAGCATGGATGTGCCTTCCAAATCTCAGGTCACTGTTGTAGTTGCCAGGCTACAGATCATTAGAGTCCTTACCTTTCACTGTACCGATTTCAGCTCCTGCAAACAATATACTGTAATGACAAGGAGGGAAACATTCTTCAACAAAATTTCATCTACCTTTAGCAGAACAGCTTCTATGTCTTTTTAGATATTGCTAAAGAATAGGAGCACCCAAATACAATAGAAAGTGTTTTTCTGGCATTACAAGACTATAAATTGGACAGTACAGCATGAAGAATGATGCCCTAAAACAGTATTCAGACTATTATTTTAGGTACTATACATGACAGTATCCCTTCTGGTCTATCTCCGTTTGTAAGAATGAGCCATCCCAATGCCTGCTTTCAGCCTGTGGTCCTGCCTTTGTGCTTATATGAAACAGTATAATTTGGCAGGGGTTTTAAACTGAGATCCTAACTGGCCATACTTTATGAGTGCTTCCTTAAGAGACAATTCCAAAAAGAAGAGGGAGAGGAGCCTGCCAGTGAAATAGAGTTATAGCTAAATCTGGGATACTCTGTGATATAAGTTACTGAAAAATGAAAACAACCTCACAGAATATCATCGTGCACAGCAAATGAGCCATGAGAGATTTGGTGGAAAGAATGAAAGGTAATACACTACTATAATAACTCCAACAGCTTAAGGATAGCCTGTACACTGAAAGTACATAACAGCTTTAGTAAACACAAAGTTTGAATGTCAGGAAAGGTCTTCTTACCTACAGTCCTTTCAAAAAAAAAAAGGCATGCTTCATCTTTTATTAAAAGCATGATCTCCAAGAGCAGACCAGCTTTCAATACTGGACTGTTACTGATGCTGAAAATGAAAAAGCATTAATTATTTTACATATATGTAGAAAAAGACTCATTGTTGACTTTGTCTTTATTTACTGCCCACCACACATACACAATAACAGAAATTAAAGGTTCAATTAAATAGAAACAATGTCCCCCCTCCACTGTGCTATTTCTCCAATGTCTAAAACAAGTACTGGCACATACTCCAAGGTCCATTTATTTTGTGAGTAAAATGCTGAGGGCAAGCACCATTTTTTTTCTGCAGACAGATACTGCATATTGCCTTTCCCCACTTCTTTTCTTTTGCCACTAATAAGCAGAAGACACCCTGACCAATTGTGCTATTTTGAACAAGTGTCATTGCAATGCACTCCCTGTATACAATAATAAAATGTTAAAAAATTCTCAATAGAGTGGTGCTATAATAAGCACTCACATTAGGCATTGCCTTACTGTTGCCAAGGGCTTCAGGGTATACACACTGCACATAGGTTAGGTCTGGATAGTAGGCACTGCAGAGCAGGCAGGAAGGATGTGTCTGAGAGCAGCTCTCACAGGTGAGGCAGGATATGTCAGGGCTGTCTTCAGGGATGCTGAACATCAGTGCTGGTTTGGTGCTTCAGATGGAGGCTCAAGGATGCAGCACTGCCCAGAAGTCGTTGAAGTAATTTCAACTTTATTTCAAGAGTCAGAAAAGGATAAAAAAGGACCACATACCATCTGAAAATGAGGACATGTGCTGCCAACAGTACCCCTGTCATGGTTTAAGGCCCTCAAACAGTTCTCTCACTCACTCCCAACTCTTTCTTCCCCAGTCCCAGGGGGTTGGGGAGGAGAATCAAAAGAATACAACTCCCACAGGTTGAGATAAGAACAGTTTAGTAACTAAAGTATAACATAAATCACTACTGCTGCCACCAATAATAATAATGACAAGGCAAATAAAAGGAAAGGATACAACAGCTCACGAAATAATTCCACCAAGCCCAGCCATGCAGTGTTGCCCCCCACCTTCCAGGTCTCTGCTCTCTGTTTTACCATCCTGGACATGACATGCTGTGGTATGTAATACCTCTTTGGTCAGTTTGGGTCAGGTGCCCTGTCTCTGCTTCCTCCCAGCCTCCTCCCGGCTTCCCCTTCTCCTTAGCAGAGCATGAAACTCAGAAAGTCCTTGGTCAGACCAAAACATTGACAAGCAGTAACTGAAAACACTGGTGTTACCAGCGCTGTTCGCAGGCCCAAAATCAAAAGCACAGCACTGCACCAGCTAGCAAGGAAAAAAATGACTGCTACTGCTGAACCCATGACAACCCCCCAGAAAGTTACAGTAAAAAGTTACTTGCAAACAAACAATTGCATATTACTTGCTGGACAGTGAGGTAGTTCTCCCAGTCTGCTCCCCCTTCTCCAAGCCTTGAAAAATAGCAAAACTAAAACATTTTCTAAAGCTCTGTTATAAATAAGGAGCATTCAGATAGCTTAGAAGGGCTTGTTTGCAGGAACTCATCTCTCATAAAAGTCTGGTTGCTGCTCTAGGGAGGAGTAAAATAGCTGCTGATGACATTCAAATCATGATCTGTCAGCCATTAATTTTAAATATGATTCATACTCCATTATGCTCTGAAAACCAAAGAAATTATCCTTTATTGTGTCTAGCAATTTTTCATCACTATGTACCCATAATGACCAATTTTATTCTTGCCTTCTGATATGTGCTTGAAAATGTGCAAAAATTAACCCCGCCGTTTACATATGACTTTAATTCAGCTTCGTAAATATCCCCAGTGTAAATATATATTTATACGATAGAACAGAATTATTAGCATCCAACATGTATAAACAACATTAGCTTTTATATTGCTTAAATATTAGGGTTCATCAATTAGAAGCAAGTCTGGGTCAAAATGCAGGGAAACAAACACCACTGAACTTCATCCTACTTAAACACTGATTCAAATAAAACTGTATGTTTAATGACTGTCTAAACTTGGGTTATGACACCTAAATAACCATGGAAATGAAGTCCAAAGCTGGATAGGTTTGTAATACTCATCCTGCAATATCAAATGCACTTTTAATTTTGTTTTCATTTTGTTTATGTGAGTTTTATTAAAGATTACAGATACAATGGCTGCTTTCAGCTGTGTGAGTTTGCACAAATCATTTGTGCTCTCTGGGACTCAAAATCTTACCTGCAAATGGAGTTTTCATTATGCATTTCCAAACAAAACAGGTATGCTGCTTAAAGCCAAGACACCATTTCTTTCACCCTTAAGAGTGCATTCTCCTTCCTCTGGAGATGGCAGCAGCTCTCAACCCCAAGTTGAGGCAAAGTTCTTTCTCAGAACCCTGTATGAGAAGTGACACTGCTCTGCTGTAACTCTCATTAAGCTTTATTCACCAATGCACAACAGTGGAATGCCATTTGTAATGTGCCTCCCTCCCCTGCCCAGTCCCATACTCAGAGTGCAGTTTGGGCTGCCTGTACCAGGAGGTGCCACATGGCATGTGGCAGCATAACTCTCAGTCACTAGAATATTACTCATATAATAATGAGATCAGGTCGCTGAGTTAAGTCTCACAGAACGCGGTTCAGTTTGATAAATAGCTGATGGATTAGGAAGCAAATCATATTTATCATCACTACCTACTCATTAAATAGTAGCTGAATAAAAGCAGTAAGCAGAGCATGACACGCGGCATCCACAAAAACACAAAAACCAATGTAATTTTCATTACTGTCCAGCATAAAAGTTCATGGGTATCAAAGGTTAAGTCAATCGTTGTTGGTTTTATTAAACAAAACCAAAACCAAATAAAGAACAAAACCAAACAAACAAAAAAGAAAATGAAAAACCAAACCCAAAACCCAACCAATAAACCTCCAAATGCTTCATTACACTTAAAATAATGGTGATGAGTGCTGGTAAAACAAGGCTTATAGATGTCTGGTGTTTTTTTTCCAGAGTAAGGAGAAAACGGAGTTACCTCTACCAGTTAGGGACAGCAAATAATACTGTGCAGCTCATCCAACTTGTCACGTGTGAAGCAATTCCCATGCTTCCCATGAGTACAAGCTTCGGAGAGCACATTTCCAGCTAAATCACTAAGATTCAGTTTTAAATTAAGTTATTGATTTATTGCAAATAAATAGGAAGTTTGAAGTGGCGAAGTTGGCTCTATTTTTAAAACCTTGAGAGTGCTGCAAGAGATGAGGGATGATGTACAGATGTATTGAGTATTTTACTGTCAAGGTGCTGGCAGCAGGGGGGCTGCAGGGTGGCTTCTTTGAGAAGAGTTCAGTGGCTGCCCTATCCTAGACACGGCCAGTTCCATAATGGAGTTTAACTTAATATAATTAAGGAAGGGTAGGAAATGTTGGACAGAGAGAAAAAAGAACAAAAGCATGAAAAACAACCAAGTTGAGAGGAGTGGGAGAAAGTGTTCCAGGTGCTGGAGCAGCCTGTGGAGAGGACCACGATGGAGCAGATATCCACACTGCACCCATGGAAGACCCCATGTATGGACATGCCTTGAAGGAGCTGTGACCCATAGAGAGATCAGGCTGAAGAAGGTTTATCCTGAAGGACTGCAGGCCTTGCAAAGAGCCTATGTTGGAACAGAGGAAAAGTGTGAGGAGAAAGGAGCAGCAGAGAGAATCTCCTGTGGACTGATCACAGCCCCAGTTCCCCATCCCCTCTCTACTGCTCACCAGAAAAGGTAAGGAGAGGGGATCAAAGAAATGAAGTTGAACCTGAGAAGAAGCGGTGGGGTAAGGGGAAGGTATCTTTGCTACCCTTATTACTCACCATCCAACTCAAATTTAATTGGAAACAAAAAGATAAAATTCCCCAAGTTTCATCTGTTTCACCTGTGACTCATCAGTGTGTCCTGTCCTTATCTTGAACCATGAGCTTTTCCATCCTCTCTTCTCCCCTGTCCTGTTGAGGAGGGAGAATGAGAGTGGCTAGGTGGGTGTCTGGCCCTTAGGCAAGGTCATCCCACCACAAAAAACAATTCGGTTTTACAGCTGATCCTGAGTAAAGTTGTGGAATGTTTACATAAATTCTGACCATGAAGAATACAGAGCAACAGCATTAATACAGAGTGACATCTTTAAGATCACATAAGGAAGTTCATGGAAAAAAAAGGCAGAAATTCCTAGTATTATTATTGCCAAGATAATTTAATTAGCCTTCTGTCTATTCAGAGTTTTCAAAATGTATTTGACAAGTTCCTCTTTGGCAATTAAATGATTCTTAGTCATGAATTGGTTTGAAGTTTCAATGCCCAGAGAAAGAGATAAAAATGTAAGACTACATTTTCTCATGAGGATATTCTCAAGAGAGAAAGATACTGGTGGAACTTTGGAAAAGGCAGTTCTGACATGACGTTTGGCATAATTTATAAATTGCCACTCTAAGTTCAAAATTACTCAATAAAGAAAGCTGCTTCATTAGACAGTCTAAATTTTGTCATTACTTCAAAACTGATGATTTCTGTGGTTTAACCTTTGTACCATTTATTCTGAAAAACAGAAACCAAAGTACTGAAACAGTCATTTTGAAGCAAAACTACATTACAATTTAATTCCCAAGAATGCTTCTGTACTGTTGAAATGGGCAAAGAAGAGATTCAGAGCAGCCCTGAGGAGAAGAACTTGGGGGTGTTGGTTGATGAGAAAATGAATATGAGCCAGCATACGCACTTGCAGCCAAGAAAGCCAACAATATCCTGGGCTGCATCAAAAGGAAGGTGACCCTGTTAGGTCGAGGGAGGTGATCCTGCCCCTCTACTCTGCTCTCGTGAGACCTCACTTGGAGTACAGTGTGCAGTTCTGGTGTCCTCAACATAAGGACATGGAACTGTTGGAACAGGTCCAGAGGAGGGCCACAAGAAAGATCAATAGGCTAGAGCACCTCCCATATGAAGACAGGCTGAGAATGTTGGGGCTGTTCAGCCTGGAGAAGGCTGCGTGGAGACCTCATAGCAGCCTTCCGGTATGTGAAGGGGCCTATATGGATGCTGGGGATGGACTCTTCATCAGGGGCTGTAGTCACAGGACAAGGGCTGAGGGGTTAAAACTTAAACAGGGGATGTTTAGATTGGATATAAGGAAGAAGTTCTTTACTATAAGGGTGGTGAGAAACCGGAACGGGTTGACCAATGAGGTTGTGAATGCTCCATCATTGATGGTGTTTAAGGCTGGGTTGAACAGAGCATTGGGTGACATGGTTTAGTGTGAGGTGTCCCTGCCCATGGCAGGGGGTTGGAACTAGATGATCTTCAGGTTTTTTCCAACCCTATGTTTTTCTACACCCATTGTTATTATAAGTAATAAATTTGCATGATGCTAGAGTTGCAGTACTTGCTTCCAATCTTACTATTCTATTTATCCTTGCCATACTTATCCATTTATCCTTGCCACATTTCTCAGTTTTGTCAATAAATAAGTAATGTTCGCAGTATTTTAAGGAAAATATCCAAATCCCCACTTAAAATTGTTCCAATTTTGACCTCTGACTTGCCAGAGAATGACTAATAAGCAGACAAGCTATCTGCACTGCTCAAGTCATTTGTTGCTATGTAAAAGTCCCTTGTCATTTCCTACTCTGCTACATCTACCTTAAGGCCAGAAACCTTTACCCTCAAGACATTTTGTGCATTAAGTCAATTAAAACAGCACCACAACAATAAAAAAAAAAAAACAAACTTATATAAACCAGTGAATTTATTTACTAAGTAGAATTTCTTGACTGGAAAACAGTACGAAGATTTTGTACATACATTCTTGCTATTCTTTCAAGAGGTAGAGACAAACTGTAAGGCAAACAAACAATGTATTATGTAACCACTTTACCCTCACCTTTTTTTATCCTGTCTGAAATGAATGGTAAAATTAACACTGAAGCAACACGTGAACCAATCTGTGAAACTTAATGTCCTAAAGATGGTTCAGATTGCCTGAAAAAGAACACAATGAAGGAAAAAAAGTTAATCTAATTATAAAAATTATGACCACTAAGTTATTTATGCTGTAGATATTTGCCATGATTCTTTGCAAAGCTTTAAATAAGTAATCTAAGAAAATATTTTTTTGTCTGCAAAATGACTGAGATGATTGGTGATAAGAAATTAAAATAAATAGAAATGAATGTGTGGTATCATTTGAGGCAATTCAGCTACTGAAATTGCCTTAGTATTGTTAGCAGTTAAAAAACACTTTTCTCAAGTGATCAACATCTATTTCCAGAACAATTTTGCGTAATGCACACAGTTAAGAATGATGCTGAAATTCTCCTATGAAGCTGCTCAGGAAAAGATACTCAGATATTCATTTATCCCAGATAGAATATTAGAATCATAGAATAGTTAGGGTTGGAAAGGACCTAAAGATCATCTAGTTCCAACCCTCCTGCCATGGCCAGGGACACCACCCACTAAATGCTATGTCCAACACGGCCTTGAACACTGCCAGCGATGGAGCATTCACAACTTCCCTGGGCAACCCATTCCAGTGCCTCACCACACTTACAATAAAGAATTTCTTCCTCAGATCCAATCTAAACTTCCCCTGTTTAAGTCTGAACCCGTTACCCCTTGTCTTATCACTACAGTCCCTAATGAAGAGTCCCTCCCCAGCATCCTTATAGGCCCCTTCAGACACTGGAAGATTGCTATGAGGTCTCCACACAACCTTCTCTCCAGGATGAAGAGCCTCAACCTTCTCAGCCTGTCTTCATATGGGAGGTGCTCTAGTCCCTTGATCATCCTCGTGGCCCTCCTCTGGACTTGTTCCAACAGTTCCATGTCCTTTTTATGTTGAGGACACCA
>JASSUY010018558.1:12364-25097 GCA_032466535.1 Forpus xanthops | reverse complement strand
TCCCATTTCCCCGGGACTGGGGAAGAAAGAGGGGGGAGTGCGCAGAACTGTTTGAGGGGCCTCAAACCACGACAATACTTAACAGATTTAAGCCAAAGGAGTAACCAAAATTCTTGATGAACCTGAAAGGAAAAAATTCTGTTTGGAAGGAAATAATTTGTTGTGAAAATGATTGAGGCCAACAAAGTCACAAATGTTTCATACAAAAAAAAAAAATCCTGATCTGCTGCTTAGCCACTTTAATATCAATTGTTATTGGTCACCACAGGTAAGGCAGCTGTTTCCCTTTCTCTCATGTTAGGCATCAAGTTGAGCACAGGCTTTAAAGTTAATTATTAATGTACCTTCAGCTGCAGTTTCTAGGTGTCCATGGAGGTTTCTCCATGAAGAACTAATAGGAAATACCTGTTCCTCAAATTCTTTGTGCTCAAAACCACGACTCATCTTTGCATATCTGAAATTCAAGGTGCCTTGCCGAGGCCAGAATTTCTCTGATGTGGGGTAGAAATCAAGGGGGTGTTGAGTCCCACTGTCACTGGGTAGAGAGTACTTAGAAAGAGTGTTCGAGTGTATCATACCACACTGACAAATCTGAGTAGCATTTCCTCTTGGTAGACTTTTGTTTGTAAATATGTAAACTATATTATATATATAAAAAGATGTTGCTACTAGTGCTACTATACTGTGGTGTGATGCAGAGAGTAGAAAGAGTGTCAGAACCATACTAATAATATCTTGGGAACAGTGAAAGAGGAAAACCAAAAAAGTGATGATTTCCTTGGTACCAAGCTCTTCTCTCACTTACATTTTACTATCGCCTCTTGTTCGTTAGTTCAGTGCAGGCATTAAAAAAATGTGGCATACCGGATTTGTTGTAATGGGTGTGTTCTTAAATGTATTATACAACAAGAGAGAAAATTACAGCATGAGCATATGTATACTGAAAATGATTCATTCATTGCAGATCATGAGCAAGATGTTAATGCCAATAATGGTTGCCTTGATTAATTTTCTGCAAGATGTGGTAGGCATCTGATTGAAATGGTGCTGTCATTTCTGGTAAGATAGCAAATCCTCTTGCATATCTGATGAGCACATGTCATGGATGAAGCCAAAGTAGGTGAGCATCCCAGCTATTTTTGGTTAAAGTACCTGCAAACTAAATTAATCAGGGTTTTTCACGATTACTTGTGACAGTAACGTGAATGGTAGAATACTGCTGTTTTTATACCACTGTTTCAGAATAGCCAACTTTGTGTGGCTTGTGACTCATGTGCCCTTTGTTTTAGCAGTACTAAAGAAACTTTCTTCTTCAGGTATCTTCAGTTCACTGAAATTTTGCCCACACTCATAAGTTTTTATATTTTTTCTTTTGATTCTATACTTACTATTCAATTGCATTCATATTGCATTTGTAGGTATCAAATTACTTCCAAGGAATTTGAAATTGAAGGAGTTAATATAAAGAAGTGCTCTATGAAGAGTCTGAATTTTAAGAAATGGCTTTGTACATATCCAGTCTCTTCTAACTCCATCTAATAACATTGCTGCACAACTATTGAGCTCTCAAATGTTCCAACCCATCTGCAGCAGCCCATGGTATGCTAGTAATGGGGTAACTAGTTGCTGGTTAGCACTGGAACATGGTTTTCCCTGTAGCGAAGAAAACCCAAGTACTGAATTATATCCAGCTACATGACTTTGCAGTAGTGGATGGCTGCTGCTGTAGGCTTGGTGAGGGAGAAGGGCGTAAAAATGAATTCTGGAGTATGATGGAGCTTTTCCCTTTGATACCACCTTTCCCTTTTATCCTAGCATTATTAGGAGCAGCAAGCTTTCTTGCCTGCGAATCTTTCACTGAGCTAAGCTGGCTGGGTCAAAACTCCTTTGCTCTTCCTACTTGTGCTGTTGTCTGTGTAGGACAGCAGAAGAGCATGCACCAGATGCAGGAGATAAGAGTTTGGAGCCCATCAACTATTTCACCAAATGTACGTAGGTGTTTTTATGGTACAGATTTGGAAATACAGAACTGATCTGAGGAAATGTAACAAAACTTGGTAGGGAAGAGTTATCTTTTTCTGTTGGTCATAGGGGTTTGGAGAAGAGCGAGCATCACAGCAGTGGGTATGGAGGAGCTTTTGTGATAATGTGCTCCTTTCTGTTTACAGCCTGAGGACTGTTCTAGGTGACTGAACTTTATTCTTATTTATTCTTGCCAATAATTTTGGCTGTGAGATCTGGCTGTGTGCTGTGTTGTGCAAACTGTCCAGACATTGAAGCCACGTGCTGAAAGGACAGTAGGATGGATGCCCTGCTGTCAGCTGCTGCAGGTGCACGTCTGTGCTCACCAAAAAGTAGGAGCCTTTTCACAACAATTGCTTTCTGCTTTTATTCTGGCCAGACAATTGACCACGGGAAATGAATTTGATCTTGTTCTGGTTTACTCTTTGTTCTTTTAGGTGGAGGAATCAAGTCAGACAAAAGGCTGTGGGTGAGAGTGCACTTTCTGTGGTGGGCATAACCAGGAACAACACTGTTCAGAGGTAGACAGGATTACAGTGAGGGAGGGACATGGGGTGGCCCCTGCTGACCCTGTACAACTGCAGCAGGGGTGTGCTCTTGCAGGGCTGGCCAGAAGCCCCCTGTGAGGACAGGTAACTAGACCAGTGTTGGGGCTACTTATATAGGTGACATCATTGTGCGTGAGAATGGGAACTTGCTTGCATGCACACAACTGGGCAGAGGGCACTTTTCTTTGTTCTATGTGCCTCCCATTACACTGCTGCTTTTGTCAACAAAACATTAAGTTTTTAGTTCACGTTTTCACCAGCTTTATTAATTGGAGTGGTATTTGTCGCTGAGTATTCTTCAGATCCATACTTTCTGTAATCCCTTATCCTATTACAAATATGCAAGTGATTAGCTTCTTATTAACCTATTTCTCAGGCTGACTTTTGAGAAAAAGATCTGGCAAATCAAATGCTGGCAGTTGCATAGAACTAGAGCAAGCATCCTGCTGGACTGAGCCCATTTCTTTCTACTAGGTAGAAGATGATTTTTGTGATCAACCTCTTTTGATAAGCTATGCAGACAGTTAAATCTTGCCATTTACCTCTGCATGTGGGCATGCCACAATGGGAAAAACTGTCATGTGGGCTGCACAGCTAAGGAGACGCCTATGCAGGGGTTTGGTGGGAGCACTACCTCTTTTAAAAGGCTGTGTGGCTAGCTTTGCACAGAAGGCTGGATGCTACCATTCCAGTTTATTCTAACCTTGTCTTTAAACACCATAGTGCATGTTTAAGAGGGTAGAAAATTTTCAGGTTTGAGGTTAATCTCAGGTTTGAGCTTGAAAATTTGCAACTAGAGCCTTCTGTTGGTTCCTAATAATTTTTTTATTCAAGTGGTAAAGCAAGCTCTTTTCTAATATACACTTTACAAATGTGATAATGTGAACCTGCATACTTCTGAATTCAAGGGTTTTTTAAATCAATACTTTGTATTGATTGTGAAAAACATATATTCTCTTATAGGCTTTATAATTACAGGCTATGCTTATATGCATTGGCGTTGCTGCTATTGTGCTTTCTGCTTATTTAAATGAGAATTTAGCAGGGAAAAAAAATAGGAGTTTAGTGGGCATCACAGCCAGAATATGCCCATATACTGACAGTGGAACTCAAAAGAAGCTGTTTCTATTTCTGCATTAAATTAGTGTGGTGGGCTGACCCCAGCTAGCAGCCAAGCCCCTAATGAGTAACTCACTTGTTCTCCACAGCAGGACAGGAAAGAGAAAACTTGTGGGTCAAGATAAAGTCATTTTAAGTGAAGCAAAGCTGCGCATGCAAGATAATCAAAGCAAAGAATTTGTTCACTGCTTCCCATAAGCAGGCAGATGTCCAAGCACTTGCTGGCAAGCAAAGCATCAGCATATGAAATAGCTGTCTGAGAAGACAAATACCATAACCGCAGATGCTTCTCTCCACCTTCCGGAGTGTTTACTGCTGAGCACAATGTTATATGGAATGGGTATCCCTTTGGTCAGTTCAGGTCAGCTTTGCTTGTTGTGTTCCGACCGTTGCAAACCTCACTGAGAGGCACAAAGAAGTGTACAAAGCTGTAAGAAACCCTCCTATCCCAGGAACCGTTTATTCTATGCAAGCACTGCTCAGCAATTAGCCAAAACACTGGTGTGTTATCAACACTGGTTTAGTCATAAATTCAAATCAAAGCATCATATAGGCTGCTATAAAGAAAGTCAGCTTCATCCCAACCAGAGTCAGTAAAATGAAGTGGTCTAATTGTGTATTTGTTTTACTATCTGTTCATTACCACTGTACCTGGTACTTTGGCTTTTCTGCACTTCCATGATACTCAGAGCTCTAACACTGGCTTTTGTTTGTCTCCTTGAAAATTACTTGTCTTTTTTTTTTTCTTGGAATCTGTCACTTAAATAACCTCTATGTTCTCCATGCCAGTTGCTGCTTGTCTGATCAAGCTGCACCTACTAAGAAAAGATAATTCCAGACAGATGGAGTGGTCTTGCCGCAGAGGCTATGGGAGAGTGGCAACTAAACTGATTAAACTTGATGAAGTCACTGACAGATTTGCACAATTAACATACTGACGCATATCTTTCTTGCTTCAATCTGTCAGCATGGCTAATTCATTTTACTACTGTTAAATTCTCTTGACTTGACATTCTAGGTTGATTTTTGTACCATAATTCACCTGCCATACTACCCGTATTCTTTTTGAAACAGATCCTTTGAATCAAAGCTATTTAATAATATGCTGTGATCTTTTCATCCTTAGAAGTTCTACACTTCTTAATATTGCAGCAGCAGAGAGCTTAGAATTATGCTAGCTAGTAACCTAAAGGTGTTTAAGTCATTCAAAATGTTCATTTTCATAAATATGAATAATATTCTTCTGGATGGTTTTAAGATCTTTTGCCTGTCAGTTTTGAAACCCTGCAAGTAATAGCACTATGAGGGCTGATCCTGCCTGTGGAGTCTTGGCTGGACACTTAGCTGCTGCAAAGATCCTTTGACCAGAGTATTGGCAACACTGAATCTTGTAGCAAATTGTTTTTCATATACAAGGTAAGTCAGGGTCACTGTTGCTTAGAAGAGTTCTTTCATGCAAATTCTGAAGTTATTCCTGTGCTTTGAGTGCAGCAATGTCCAAAAGTTCAGTGACAGAAAGTTGCTGGATACAGAAGTTTTATCATGCACAAAAGTATTTCCAGTTGCTATTTGTGATGGTTTGGGGAATGGGCATATTTAGGACTTAACAGTGATCATCCCTGTTCTGATGCTGTTGACTAATAAAAGATGAGTATGTGTTGAATCAGCTGTGGACTTGTCAGTCCTGTGACTTGTTTTGCTCAAATTGCATGATTGAAGATCTTCTGTTGATCTTTATAAGAGACCCACTGTGAGAGAGACACATTTTATTTGCAAAAGGCAACCTGATGTTCTGTAAGGGTGAGTCGGAAAATCCAAGGTGTTGATGTCAGCCTTCAAATATCACAAAGGCTGTATATGCTGTGACCCTTACAGAACCACATACAGTGTATTGCCAACTCCTGGATCTGGAAAACTTTGGAAAGGCAGATACAATGCTGCTGCTGACCTTTATGTGAGTATGGAGGAGCTGAGTTTTACTTATCCATATTTACACAAATATCCTTAATTAGAATTGTCATGAGTTCATCCACAGCAGTCATTTTTTCTCCTTCGTAGTACCTGGTGTAACACTATATTTTTGATTTTGGGCCTGGGAACTGAGCTGGCAATCCCAGCACTTTCAGTTAGTGCTCGCTAATGTTTTGTCTGACCAAGGACTTTCTGAACCTCATGCTTTTCCAGGGAGGGGAGGAAGCCAGGAGAAAGCAGAGACAGGACACCTGATCCAAACTGACTAAAGAGGTTATTCCATACCACAGCATGTCATGTCCAGGATGTAAAAAATGGAGAGCAGAGACCTGGAAGGGTGAGGGTGCACTGCTTGGTTTGGCTGGGTATAGTGGTGAGCTATGTATTCTTTTCCCTTGTATTTCTCTTGTCATTATTATTATTGGTGGTAGCAGTAGTAATTTCTGTTATACCTTAGTTACTATATTGTTCTTATCTCAACCTGTGGGAGTTGCATTCTTTCAATTCTCCTTCCAGTTCCCCAGGACTGGGGGAAGATAAAGGAGGAAGTCAGTGGGAGAGAGAACTGAGTGGCTGGGAAGCTTAAATCACGACAAGTATGTTCCCTTTAATTAATACATGGATTTTTAATTAATAAAAGACATTGATTAATAAGGTGTTAATCAAGAATTGCTGTCTTGTTTGGGAAACACTGTCATATCACTGCTTGGTAACTCCTTAGGGAGCAGTGCAGCCTGCGATGATGTCTTACAGGAGTTTGTTTTCAAATGAACTAGCTAAAGACCTGTAAAGAAAATGGCCAAGCCTTTGGGGAAATTATTGTTGCATTTTTGCTGTGTCTTTGTCTCTCTGATGAGCTGAGAGATTGTATGTTTTTTGGAAGTTTTTTTTTTGTCTTTAAATTTATCCTCAGTAACACTAGCTTCAATCATAGCTCCAACAATTTGTTGTAATTTTATATTCTATTACAATGTTATATAAATTGGTCAACAGTCTTTTGCGAACTTTTCAAAAGGGGAATCAGTATGACTCGCTCCACTTCATCCCTCCATATATTATTACATTGGCAAAGCATGTGTTAAGACTGAAGCCTTGTTTTGATTCATTTCTCAAAATTCATATCTTCATTTGATTTAAAAAAAAATGAAAGAGGAAAAAAGGAGAGAAAAGGAAATAGTAAATTTGGAATTTTTTTAATTTTTATAAAATAAACAATTACTTTTGCCCTATGAAAAACTGGCAACTGATCAAATAATGTCTCAGAATCATAGCTATCTGCATTTGACACATAAAAATCTGAATGTCATTTGAAATTAAATAATATATTTGTAATTTGAAGGCATTATATAGCCAATCTACAAGGTAAAATCTAGAAATCAGATTGACCATTATTAAAAAGTAAAGCATTTAGAAATAATTCTAAACAGACAAAACCACATTTTATCTGTTAACACTTGCTCAAAATGAAGAAAACTTGAATGAGACAGTGACAGCTCTGAAGTTTTACAGTCTTCAAATTGAAGGATAAACAGATAGCATATAATCTGAGGCACTGGAATGGGTTGCCCAGGGAAGTTGTGAAAGCTCCATTGCTGGCAGTGATCAAGGCAGGGTTGGACATAGTCTTGGGTGGCATGGTTTAGTGGGAGGTGACCCTGCCCAGAGCAGGGGGGTTGGAACTGGATGATCTTAAGGTCCTTTCCAACCCTAACTATTCTATGATTCTATGATTAGCTCAGTATCTGAGAGTCATCCTCATAGAATGCAGGCAGAACATAGCTGCTAATGGTATTACAAGTTTCATTCATCAAAAGCCTTTTTGTGTCCTAATTTTAATGCTTCTCAGGAGGTGAATTACTTCTGCTGTATCATCTACCTCTGTTCTGAATTAAAAGTTCAAAAACATTCTGATTTAGCAATATTGTTATAGCTGTTATCCAAAACTGAAAAAACATGCTCTTGATAATATTTACAAGAATGTAGTTGAATGAGACATTTGTATTTTGGGAGAGGCTTAGACTAGGGTTCCTACATGCAGACTTTTTTGTGGCTTTCTAATAGTCATTTCACTTGCAGTGTTTACCAGCTGTTTAAATAGAACTAGGCATAATAGTTCTATAAATATCATGGATTATGTCTTGAATCCTACAGAGCAGCTGTTCATGGTTATGTGAATAATTTACTGATTAATTAAACATAGTCTCTTAAACTAGTAATTCATATCACTTTATCATAAAACCTAGAGTCTAAAACCACATGTCACTAACACAAGGATTATAGGACTAACATGTTTGGATTGTTTTTCTAGCTAGTGCCTGTATTTAGGAAAAAGTGACCTAGAATTCACTTCTAATCTTTCAAGAAGCCAAGATGCCTGATTATGCGATGTGTTCCTACATTTCTTCTCCAGCTGTGACCTGCTAAAAATATAGTAGCCCAAGAAAAACAAGCTGAGAACTGACTTCTGGTACCTATACTGCTTTTATTTAAATTAATTTAATTTTAATTAGTTTGGTTGGTTGGTTGGTTTGGCTTTTTTTTAATTTTATTTTTAATTTTGATTTTCACTGCTTTCTTTTTTTTTTTTTTTACTTTATTTAATTATATTATTTTATTTTTAAATTTCATTTTCAATTTTAATTTTGATTTTTTTTATCCAAGTAAAATTATTCTATCACTATAAACATAAGGAATAGAACTCTCTGGATAACAGTAATAGAAAAAAAATCTATTTTAATCACTATCAATCTAAAGTAAGTGACCAGTGTACACATTTTTTCTCAACCCCAAAACACATGCACATAGATATTAATTTATTGATGGCAGTATTCTAAGACTTTTCTATAGCTAGCTTGTTTCCTCTGGTTCTCCCTGCCTTCCAGGGTGAATAGCTAAGCAAGGAAAAATTCTCTTCTTTAGGAAGGTTCAGTCAAAACCAGAAGTCAGCTCATGTGTTAGGAGTAAGTAGCTGTCATATTATTCTGGCACTTGATGCTAAAACTTGGAGGATTTTTCTGAGATGGGAGAAATCTATTTGTATGGAGATTTGTTGAACTGAAAGAGATTTGCTCGTGTCTACCATTACATCATTATTTGATGCCAAGAAAATAATTGTGAAGGGCCATTACCCACAAAGAATGTAAAATCCTGAGAAATCATCTGAGTAGCTGCCCTTCCCGTGATCCATTTGTAATCTCAGCTACATCAGTGTGTGGGAAGTAGTATTAGTCTGTACTCTCAAAAACAATATCCCAAAAGAAAAGCAAAATTAGGAAACATGTCTGTAGTACTTTCAGTGCCACAAAATGGTACTGTCCCCTTCTTACTATGATGTTCACATCCAAAACAGACACTTTCTTATTAGAAAGTGTATTTTGTTCATATTTGTTGTCATGGTTTATATTAGAGCTAGTGCATAAAATTGGTTGTTGCTCTCTGGATTTTGGGTTTGAAAGCGTGATTTTGAAATGAGATAAAAACCAGCTTCATTTGCTATTTGAAGTAGAAATAGCAAGGTTATTTCCTCACTGAAACTCCCAGATGCTCAGGTTTTCATGGGTCTTTTATTGCTCTGCCAACTGGTAATACCTCCAGTTAACTGTTATATAATGTAATAGCTCTTACAAGTGTGCGAGGAGATTAGTAGATTTGATAAATTAGCAACTAACAAAATGACTTCAGGTGTGATGTGTCTTTGAATCTGTATGCTTATCTCCTCACAGTTTGCTCCCATTTACTCCTCACCAATATTTGCGACAGAAGATGCCTAAAGGCTGTAGCAGCAGTCTGTAGAGAACTGCTTGTTATGCATGGTTAGTTTTCTAAAATCAAAGTCACAAGCCTGCTTCCTGCTCAGATTCTTCTCCTGCCTTCTGACCCTGTTACATGCTTTTGCTTTTTTTTTCTTTTTGTTTCCATGGGGCAGATATTTTGGAGCTGTTAATGTATCCAGGAACTAAAAAAAAGGCAACATTCGCAGTCTTTTATAAGCACTGGATGGATCAGTTCTGTAGCAACTTATTTATTTGGGTCATATGGGCAGTATGAAGTAAAAGCCTTGGGTTTTGGTGTGTTTTTTTTTGTTTTCTTTTTTTTCTTTTTCTGGCTGGAATTTTCAGTATTTCATATCTTTTTGTTCTCAAATTGAAACTAAAGTTTTGACTTTTACCAGGTGAAACTATCAATTGTTTTCTTCTTACAGAAAAGCCAACAAACTCTGGTGTGCTGAATTCAAATCAAAATGCTTTAGGTACGATTTAATTTGGCCTTACTTTACATGCAACTTCCCGGTACCTCATGTGCGTTGCAGATGCTGCATGCCCACTCTCTATTGTTTTATTCTCTCACTTTCTCTGTTGCCATATTCTGTACCATTAGCTAGATTGAACTTCCACCAAAGTTCTTTGGTTATATATTCATTCACACACACTGAAACTCAGTTTGAATGCATGGTATGTAAGAACTGTGGAAATTGCAACTTCTGTGGAATTCCTGACTATCCCTGTTGACTGCCAGTAGATACCATTTGTTTTAGATGACTTAAACAAATGACACCAACTTTGTCAGAGATATATCCAAGACATGACATTCACATATCAGAGTAGATAGCTCACCATTATTGAAACATGAATACAGCATTTTTGACTCATTAGGAATTTGGAAAAAAATTGCAGTCAGAGGGAATTCTAAGCCCAAAAATTGCCCCCCTGTGAAGACGCAGCAGAAATGGGAAAAGGTCTGAAAACTTAATTTCTTTATTAGAGCCCAAGTTTTTCTAAATTACTGATTCAGCATGATCGTCTACCAAATAATGGAATACTTGTGTCATCGCATGTCTAATTTGTCACTGAAAAAGTTATTTCATGTGATTTTAACCCACAGCTTTCTCACTCTTTCAGATAAGTCTAAAACAAGAGCTTCCTGCTAATTTGAGACTTAAGAATTGAATTTTTCATCTGCTACAGGAGATGGCAATATTTATATAGATTATACACTGAGTAATATAAACACAGCAACTCTTGCAAAGCTGCTTTTAAATCAGTAACACTTTCAGCAGTGAACAGAACTACATAATAGTATGATGTGATAATATAAGCAATAAAATATAAAAAAGAATGTAGCATACTTTAGACTAAAGGAATAAACTTTAAATTTGAGCTATGATGTATTTGAAAAAACATTGTACTAAGACCATTTCAAATATCTATCTCAAATTCTTATCCTTCGGACTTGCTGGCTAATTCCAAACCCTACAGTACTCACTGATTTTGGTACCAGATCTTTTTGATTTGGTGTGAAGTTTTCTGAATATTGTTGTTGTTGCAGGTTTTGCAAACGGACTTTTAAAGTTCTTATGATGGTCTTAATGTCTCATCTATAACATGTTAGTGGATATATATTAGTGGAATTTCTTAATGCATTCTGATTATTACGACTTAAAAAAGAAATTGCTTTTGTAAAGGAATTCTTGCGGAGAAGTGCTCTTTTTCTGACATACTGATGTGATATTCATGAAATCCAACTGAAAAGGCATTTGAGAGCGGAATATTTTAGTTCATACTCAAGGAATTTAGATTTACAAGATATTTAGCTATTTTTAGCCAGACTGAAATGGCCTGGAAGTTCTGCACTTTTAATATCCTCAGATGGTGTCCATAAAACTCTTTAATGAGTTAATACTTTAATGACAAGCTGGGGAAACAGCTGTGTAACAGTAATGAGGAAAATACATTAAATTCAAGTACAAAAATACAAAAATAAAAAGTGTTGCACATGAACTGAGGCAATTTTAAGAAGCTTGTGCAACTCTAAGACCAGAGGATGTATGGAGCTGCATGAGATAAATACAGCACAGAGGTGAAAGAATTTATAAAAGCTGCTGACAGCACTGGAAAAAGTTTTCGGAAGGCATTAATGAAGGTTAATTTTGTGGGATATGATTTTTACTTCCTAAATAACGAGTAAGGTAAGCAGCCCTTAGAAAGGAAAAGTGTGGAACATTCAGTGGCTACCCCTGTGCAGCTTTGTCACTTTGATCACAGGGAGCAGGAGCCAGCATTTGAAGTAATCCACCACATTTTCAGGGGGCCACATTTTCTGGTGTGAAGCTCAATTATCAATATTGGCAATGTTTTCATTCTCCTAATTGATAGGGAGTAGTGAATTCACCTCCTTCTCTGCAAGGAAGCTACCATCTTCTTGGCCTCAGAATGATTCCATGGCTTTGTATTTTAAAGGACTTTAAAAGGACTCTATGATTCTATGATTTCATTACTTGTTTAACCTGATATATAATTCTTAAAAGTAAGGGATTAAATCATAGAATCACAGACTGGTTTGGGTTGGAAAGGGTCTTAAGATCATCCAGTTCCAACTCCTCTACCATGGGCAGTGGTGCTCCACACTATACCATGTCTCCCAAGGGTGACCATGTCAAGTCTGGCCTTGAACACTGCCAGGAATGGAGCAACCACAGCTTCTCTGGGCAGCCTGTGCCAGTACCTCACTATCCTCACTGGGAAGAACGTCTTCCTCATATCTAAACTGAACTTCCCCTGTTCGAGTTTAAACTCGGTACCCCTTGTCCTGTTGCTGCAGTCCATGAGGAAGAGTTCCTAATCTCTTGTAGGTTGAGACATAGATTGTCCATCATGTGACTATTGGGTAGAAGTACCAGAGAAATGTTTATGCATAGTAAAAATTGATGTTATCGGCCTCAATCTGGAGAAACTTGTCTTTGCCAGAGAGTTTGCTATATGGGGCATGCTAGGTATTGAGACAAGGGGGAGTACAAAATTACAAAATGAAAACATAAACTTTTAGAATCAATTTTAAGTAATGTTTAGTTTGATGGCTTTGTAGCAGTAGTAATGAAAAATTACTGAGACGTAGCTAGAGAACATGCTGAGAATCCTTGTACAAGGTAAACTGCTGTAGTTGACATAGTTTAGGCCTTTATGACCTTAGTACAAAACGGATGTAAGAAAATCAGGCTAGAAGAACAGGACATAAAGGTAGGGAGTGTCTGGAAAGGCAGGGGCCCAGGATGGGCTGCAGTTAAACTAACTGATAAG
>JASSUY010018558.1:0-12264 GCA_032466535.1 Forpus xanthops | reverse complement strand
TATGTAATCCATACATAGCCTCATGAATGTATGCTCTGTAGCTATAAAAGGGACTGCTCGTGTAGCAATACAGGGACACACGTTAGGAGGAGTTATCCCCCATGTCTCCCAGCACCTCAATAAAGAATGCCTGCTTCTCAACTAGAAAACTTCATTGGCAAGTTTCTTCCTGGAGTTTTCTCCGAATCAGTATGTACTCTCTGAAGTATGATTCTTGAGCTGCCTTGAAGTCCTTTGGTTGCTTGTTGTCATTTTAAAATGACAGAGGATTATGCTTGGGAAATTTAAGTAGGTACCACATTATCTTTATTATTATTATTATTATTATTATCTTTTTATTGATAAATGCTTACACATTATCTGTAAAACACGTAATTGCAAACAGAAAGCTATGCTGTGATGTAAACTAAATTAAGATTAACCACTGAAATCTTGTTCTGTTGAGGTGATTTTTTAGATGTGTACACAGTTTCACAGAATCATAGAGAGTTTAGGGTTGTAAGGGACTTTAGAGATCATCTAATTCCAACCTGCCTGCCACTGACAGGGACACCTCATACTAGACCAGATTGCTCAAGGCCATATCCAACCTGCCCTATATATAAAGTTTAGTTATTATATAAATATAGAGTTTCACAATATGTAAGTAAGATGACTTGGAGTTGAGAGGTGTTAAAGTGTTTTTTGAAGCTCTTCAAAATTTCTTGACATTTGGCTGTTATAGTGTCTCAGTTATGGCATGTTGCAAGGAGAGGAAGGGTTTGTAGTTTAGAACTAGTTTTCCTGATAGGAAGCTAATCAACTTGAATGTTGTTTAATTTTGCTGTGAAAACTCAGTTTATTACAATAATACACATGTGACTGATCAGGGGCATGACATTATTGCAATCATTTAGTAGAAGTTTTAATTTGTGTAATATATCGCTATGTGACTATTTTTCAGATGTCCTAAAAGCAGGATATAGGACAGACAGGAAGTGAATAGTCTGCTGGCACCATTTTTAAAGAGGTATTACAATGCCTGAACGCACAGCAGATAGAAACTCACAGTATATTGCTTGACTCCTTCTCACTTTATTTCAGTCAGATCCCAAAAAAGTCTCATTTAAATGACTTTAGAAGTGCATCACAATGTGTGAAAGGCTGGTTGCAATACAGGTGAAATGTGCCTATGCTGGAGATTGAAGGGTGATTATATACATCCAGTATGGTGTACTGATTGTCCAAGTGCCTGTCCTGTCTCTGTCTTGGGCTGGCTCCTCATAAGGTATAGCTGTGTTTTCCTGGGATATTTAAGAGGGTTTCAAAGTGATTCTGATGTATCTGCCAATAGCTAAGTAGCACCTGGCTGAAGTTTATACAAGCCATGTGGAGCTGCTCTCTCTTCCTCTCTGCAGCTTGTTGAGATTGCAATTAAAGGTGGAAAGGTGGGTGAGAAAGGAGGAGGTAAATGAAAGGAAGGGGGAGATGGGAAGAGAAAGGTGAGGTTGAGAGTCAGTGAGGTTAAAGAGAATACCTCCTCACCCCAAAGGAAAACAAAAGAAACAAACAGAAAGACCCCAGAACCAAACCCAAAACAAACTCCACCCTGAAGTTATCTCAAAGTAAAGAGAGCCAGATAATCACAGTTGTATTGTGATTGAACTGTATGTTGCAACTGCTGTATTGTGCTTACATTGTGATTTCAGTGTGTTGCTGTATCACTCTGCTAAATCAAAATCCCATGTAACGTCAAGTAGCTGCAAATAAGTACATTTGGTGTTAAAACCTTCTTGTGTAGAATATTTAACAGAACCCAGTCAGAGAGTATTGGACTTGGGCAGGCATGGAAGTTGTTTGATGCACAAAGGCAGATAACTGCTGTTCAACATTTCTGTAACCATGTATTCCTACAAATCCTTTTTGTGTTTGAGGATTGTCAGCTCATCAATGGACTCCCACCATTTGCTCTCATACACCTTAAATTGCATTTATTTTTTCTTACTGCTAACCTAGATCAAACTCAAAGTACTTTCTGTTTAAGGACAACCTTCTGAAATCTGATGCTGGTTAGGTTACAGCTTGATCCTTCTCTGAAACACACTAATCACAAGTGAGTTGTCAAGGGAATAAAAATTTCAGCTTGCCAAGTCTGGCCAGTCTTTAGGAATTCTTGAAGTATTTTGTAAGTAAAGGAAAAATGTTCCTTTTTAAATCCATTAGATGGAGCAAATAAGTATTCATTATTTATTGGACTCCTCCTGGTTTTACTGAGCATCTTGCTTTCCCTAGAGTCTTCCTATAGTTTTGGTTTTCATTTTGGATACAAACTATACAGCAAACAGCTGCTGTCCAAGGTCTAAATTAGTCATAAAAGATTATTCATCACTGTATTGATGCAGTTCAGTGACGTATATTAGCCAACTGAAACTCTGTCATCTTGCTATGAAAGGGTCTAGTTCTAGAGAAGATATATAGCTGCCAACTCTTTTATTCTTCATTTCACTGAAAAAGGAACAGTGGCATGAAGAGGAAGAATCAGAAATGCATTTTTCACTTATTTCATTCTATATAGGACCTCGGTACAAGTGGAGAAGAATCATGGAGAGAGAGAAAGGGAGACTAGAAACTCACAGACGGTTATCAGAAACTGTGATGTGACTATGGTTGGTGTAATTTGATGGTGTAGCTTAGTTCCAGGTATGAATAACATACAGTTTGAGGTTTGCTTCTGAAATTTAATGTGAAAATTCATACATACATAATGAACTGATCTGTATTTACAGGAGAGTTAAATCTAAATTAAGTAATCTCTGGCCACTTCTGTGGGTTTACCCTTTTTGCACAGTTAGATGCCATTGAAAGTCTTGAGAATAAATCTTTGTCTTGCCTACAAACTGTATCTCTGTGTGGCTTATGCACTTGGCTTTATGATGGCCATGGAAAGGCAGAGGAGTTGGCTCTCCTCTTTCCCAGGTGTTGCTGTTGAGGGCCTTGCGTAAAAATGAAGCTTTCCAAACCATTGCGGTTGCTGTACCTTGCTAGTTGTCACTTCTCATTCAGACTCTAATTCTAAGGTACAAGTGCTTCAGATCAGGCTTATGATACTGTAAAGTTTTGATTTTGATGATGTGGGAAGAGAGAAGGGATCTTTCCTTTCTTTGTGGTTCAGAAAGCACTGAATCAATTTTTGCTTATGACAAAATCATGGAACTAATATTTATATAAGATAATCTGTTTTCAGAGAGATGGAAGCTGAAGTGTGTTTGATAGCTTCAGATAGTGGGGCTACTTCCTTGAAAATAATTACTTTTCCACTGTAAGATGAAAGAGCAACTGCATTTAAAATGCTGGGTATTTGTTTGGAAAACAACCTATGCTCTGTTATTTATATCTTATTTAAGCAACTGGTTATGCAAGTCTATTTGCTGTTTGGCTTGTCTCATATTAATGACAGCAAAATGTAGTGTATGCTGAGGTTTTGATTAGCTGTGCTCTAAATGTGTTTTCAGAGTAAAGCTTTTTGTGCTGTACACATTTACGGGATCTCAGGAATAGCTACTTTCTGAAGTTTCTTTCACTGTAGCTCATACAGAAAAGTGATGGTAAGATTTGGTCACTGCTTTTGCTACCAGGCATGAGTTTGATAAGTGTCCTCTCATGTTCTCACTACAAATATTGCCATGTCAATTTCATGGGTGGTTTTGTGGGAGTCTTGACAAAAGTTTTCTGGACAAAAAATTAAGACATTCTTTTAGCATGGAAATAACCATTAGCAGTGGTGGTATTAGATTGCCTTAGATGGCCTTGCCCCATGAACCAGAGCCCCTAGATTACACTCAAAACTATTTTAATTTGGAATTAGCTGTTTATTCTGTCATCTTGAGCCATATCAGGGGAAATCTTGACAGCATGCACCTTGTCATACCCATTCTTGCAAAAAAATCAATGGCAGCATAGACTAAACTTTAATAGAATATTTCTCATCTGTTACGCACATGAATCACATTTATTTTGGATCAGATCTTTTTTATCTTCTCTTTTTAAGGCATTTACTTACCTTTTGTGGCATTCGTTGTAACACCTAATATGTTAATGAGTTGTCTTTTGTGTGTTACCTTCACAAGATGAACAGCAGGTATTGCCTGTGAACAATTTTGAATAGGGTAGTGCTGAAATGTAAAATCTTCTGTTCACCCCTGGTACCTTTATTATGACAATTGAAATTTCTAAGTTACTCCTGTAATACTAAATGCATAACATTAAAGGCTTAAGGGGCTGCTTCTAAATGGGAAGGGGTAATTGAAGCTCAGCAAGATCTCTCTAACCCCAGAGCACCAATCTGTCTGTGCTGGCAAGAGTGTTAATTGATGACATTCCTAATATTTCACATGTATGATGTGTGGATACCAATCCTGTGGGATCAGAAGAATTCAGGGTTCCTGGTTTCCTAAAAAGATGGAAAAAAAAAACTCGTGGAATTTGATTACTTCTTGGACATTTTCAAGTGGCAAAAGTGATAAACTCTAGGTCTTTTCATATACTGTTTTTAACCTGGAGTAATTAATGGATAATCCTGTTATTGTGAGATTTTTACTAAACTTTATTTTACTATGTTCTTGGACTCTGTTTTTACTTGATCAATGGTACGGAACAGATTCAGAAAGTGAGAAGTTCTTCAAAATGTGGTTGAAATACTAATGATGTGCCTGAACGACTTTGCTCAAGTGAATGCAAGAATATGACAGTGCGGCAGCCTGAATTTACATGATGGTGGTTTTATAAAAAGTAACAAAAAATCATAAGTATTTCTGAAACATTAGGAATGTGGACATAATTAAACATGTGAAGGTTGTCATTTGACTTGTGTAATGCCTTCCTAATGTGGAACAAGTCATAATATATTCTTTGCTTGGTGAATGACTCAAACAGCATTACTTTCAAGACCCTCTGTGTCCTGCTTCACATGATGATCAGTCAACTGCTTTCAAATTACAGCAGTAAATTATTGCCATATTTTTGCAATATATTCTAAAAGGGTGTTGCATTACAACAGATGGAAAAAAGAACTGGTCACCTTGTAGTTGCTTCCTTATTGGTAAAATTGCTGAAACCATTACTCTAGTCATTGGGAACTGGCACTACAATATTTGAAATGTGAGTTAAAGGACAGCAAAAAGCTTTTTTAAAATCAAGAACCAATACCTCTCCCTGAGGTATTGGAAGGATTTTATAACTTGAGCTGGGAATTGGGTCAGAGCCAGTTTATGCAGGAGTACATTCAACCTGAGGATGGCTGCTCATCCATGCCTAAGTAACTTTAGTACGTCTTTGAAAGCATCTGAAAGTATTGTAGCAAATGCTTGTCAGGATTCTGTTTCCTACTGTTTCATGGCAAATGGTTAATACTCAATGACGTTATTTCCTTTTGTTTATTTTCAGTTTTTTTAAGTGACCCCTCATTGATTCCTGAAGTTCTGTATAAAAACATCAGTGTCAACAAATGCCAGGATGGAGCTACATCTTCTCAAATTGCACTTAACTCACTGTAAATCTAAAGGTCTTATTCTGAGGAAGTAGAAAAATGGTGTGAACAGTTAGAAGGCCCTGTACTGTAAAACTAATAGAGTGCATATTGTACAGGTCATTGTTTTCATAAAAAGATGCTCATTTTGATAAGCCTAAAATTATTTCCTAAACTAGGATAACATTCTCCAGATGAATAGGAGGGAAAGAAAGATTATGCCTGAAGATAAATGCTGCTGAGGCTCACTTAGTAGCCAATGGCTCATGTAAAAAGAGCCAAACTGAAAGTAAAAGTGCTGATTCTTAACTTTCTCAGTGTTACCTCTATCTTTTCTGTTTTGACCTGCTTTGTCATTTTGTGTATAACACAGCAGTCTATATCATAAAGACACAACCGAGGAATTTTGTGATGAGCCAAGATACACACATTTTAACCCTCTATTTAATCTCCAGATAACAGCCGTATAGCTCAAGTTACTGGAATAAGAAGGTAACACATCTAAATCTCTTTTTCTAAAAGGCTTAATGTAGTGAAATGAAACCTGCTGGATTTTCTCTGAGAGTCTTTTTTTCACTGGCAGAACAGAAAGACTTTTTTCACAGAATTTTTGGTGCAAAATTATTTTGGGTCTTGATGTTCAGAATCTGAAGTACAGAGTACTGTCTCAGAATTCTGTGACATTTTACTGTGTAAAGATGTGTTGGAGAGAGTGTGCTGCTAGATTGCATAAGAAGCTGTAGTTTTTGCTGCTTAAGCAGCAGTTGAAGTTGAATATCATTCTGGTTTTGGTGCTGGATGCTGATGTATGTGTGTTTAATGTGCTCTGTGAAGAAGTGCAAGGTAAAAGCCTTCTATTCATTATATTTAAATCTGAAGATAACATTAGTTACGGAATAAATGAACAGTGAGAGAAAGAGATTGACAAAGAGCAAAAAAAGGAAAAAGACGACTTTCTAAACTTTCTGCAGCACTATGTACCTGCTGTCAGCATAATCTGACATTGAAGAGCAGTTGCACAGCAAACAAGTTGAGATAAGGAAGCAATAAAAGTAGCTCAAAAGTTGGGATATGGGTCTAGGTACACCAATGCTCCACTGCCAGTATGACCACCAATCTTCAGAAGCCTGCTTATCTTGATGGGACCTTCATACCTTTCCAACCTTGATGGTTAATAATTGCAAAGTATTTTTGCAAATAATTGCAAAGTAAATATTTGAAAATAAAATATTACAAATAATAAACCTGATATGGGCCAGTATGTAGACCAGAGATCTACTTAGATCATTGAATGCAGCTTAGGTTGTACCATTTTTTTCTGGAATTGTACTTGTCAGAAATATCAGCTTTTTTTCTGGTCTTGTATCCTACAATTTGCAGATAGATACAAGGCAAGAGCCTTGAAGCTGTGGATGTTACTATGTTTTTGAACTGCCACCAAGATGTGAATAAAGGAGCTGCCCTAAAGACACCAGTTGGTTTTTGAGACAGGATAAGAAGCAGTAAGCAGGCACGTGGAATTTGAGAAGGTTCTGTGTGTGGAGGACAATTTCTGGATCTAATTTAGGGGACCCTGTTGCAATCTTAAACACATGAAGGCCTGGAAAAAGGGAATAGAACTTCTTGAAGGTGGCTGTTTCTACTTAGACTACTCACTATCACAGCCCTTCACTGCAGCCATTTGTGCGCTATTTTATAGTGTCTGAAGCACTAGAATGTGACAGTTCTGCTATTCCTTTTTCCTTATCATATAAAGATACATAATACCATATTTGATCATGTCAGCCAACAGCAGCATGCAAAAACTTGCTGTTGTAAATGTTTGCATTTTGTTGTAAATGGTCTGTTTGCACCAAGAACAAAGCCGTGGTTATGTTTATCTGGGGAACAATAATTATGCCACTTTTTAAAGCAAACTAAAATTACAGTCCATTCTGAGAAACATTTTTGGAATATCAGAAGGTGGGACTTTATACCCTGTGTTACCCTTTAGCTTAGCTTCATATACTACATGAAACACTACGCTACAGGTCCAAATGCAGTAGTAGGATTGATGGATGGGATCATCTTTGAGCTACTAAGTGCTCATGCAATTAATGAAGGCAAAATTGTTTCATCCGTGTTGCTTGGCTTGCCTAATCTTAGCAAATGTGTTAGTATAGGATTTCTTTTTACATACAGAATTCAACTTTGAGCACAAATACATAGGCATGTTCCATCCATGGCAGCACACTAGAATTGTTTATAGCTAAAACAGGTTTGGCCTGGCCTGGCAGGGTGTATGTTGCTGACATCCTGGAGAAGCTTCACAGACTGCTGTTGCCAATTCAACAGACATTTAAACTGTTCTGGGTCATTTTAAGGTGAATGAAGCACATTGTTTGTCTTTCTTATGCTTACAGAGAAGCCATTTTTCAAAGGGGCTATAAAACTGTGGGTTTTAGTATCTGTGATTTATCATAGTTATCTTGGCAATGTCAACAGAAGTAAGATTTGACTTTAATACATATTTGTGGTTTGAACAGCTGCTTTCTGCAGCCTATATTTCCCGTTTGGAAGCATTTTAAGTATTTTTATATCTTGGGCCAAAAGTTGGTTGTAGTAATATCGATATGTTGATACTTGCAATAATCTCATTATGCCATTAATTATTAGTACTTAATTGCAATAAAGTAAATCTCAGAATAGAAGTTAATTTTCTGTTTTTCTCTTTACTACCCTAAACAATGTATAGACAGTAAGACAAGCACAAGGAACAAAAACTGCAGTGAAAATAAATAATTTTGAAATAACTGAAGCTGGAGACTTCAGGGTTACTGTACAGTGTATTTCTCTTTCTAATAATTGCCCTGTCTATTAAATTGAGTCTTGTTTCTTTTGATTTCTCTGATTTTTATATACATTCCAGCAGTGGGGATTTATTTTCTTGACAGACCTGTTCCTTTAAAAAAAAAAATCGGAAATTAAAATTCTATGAGTTTTTAGAGCATACTCTGATAGAACAGTGGCATGATTACTCTGAAGTCAGTAGAAATAAAAAGGTCTTAAGTCTGGAGTTTCTTGGCTCATGCAAGTGCAGGAAGAGTTATATACTTAGTGCAATAACTTGTTTGGACCCACAGTGAAAAGGTGCAGTGGAACTTCTGTCTCTGGTTTTGGTGCTTTATTTTGCAGTGTAGTTTGATACCAGCTTTGGAAACAGCTTCTGATGAAGGCTCAATTGCTTGCCATGTAACCCAATAGAAACAAGAGTTCTATAACAACCTTTCTGGGGGCAGCAAGAAAGAAATGAGAGCACTGAAAAGATAACCTCGCAAAAAGCACAGCAAAATACAGTATTAGTGGGAAAACCTCAGAAGTATAGTAACTGCTGTAGGACAAAGGTTCATTCAGATTTTCTTCTTCTAAAACATTTTAAAAAACATTTCCTAGAACTTTATTTTCATTTGATATATGAGGAATGCCTTTGCATTTAGCTTTTTATTATTTGACTGCTGTTGGAACCAATGCTCTGTGGCATCAGCCCTAACAAGGTAATGGAACTGTGCTCAGGGTTTTTGGCTATTGCTGCAGTGGCAGTCTGGGTTTGCAAGTGATTTTCTGAAGCTGTCATTTCTTAAGGAATTTTTAATCTGAAAATAAATATTGCTTATGTTCCATTCTCATTAACTTCAAAGATACCACCTGCTTTCTATTAAATTAGTAATGTAATTGCAGAGAATGTCTTTACAAAGGAGGTGATGAGGATGGCTTACAGTGTTACTATGCTGTTGCAGTAATGACAGGAATAGAGGTGTGCATTGGGAAATACCAATTGTTAGTGTTCAGACAGTGTGCCACTATGCTATGCTGGAGCTCTCTGTCTCTGTTATCAGGTACAAGTCTGAGCACCAGAAATGAGGAAATAGGTAATTACAGACTCCAAATCGTAGGCTTCTGGTAGGTATTTCTTTCTCTGGAATCCACTGGTGATTTTTAACCCACTAGCTCGTAGAAGAGATTTTCTCTCAGTAGGGGTGGAACTGTATAGGGTCTGCAGACACTATTTGGCTGATCACTTTCATAAAACTTGAATTATGCTTACCACCTCTCCATTTCTTTTGGGACTAGTCGAGATAAATGTAGCAAAAATAAAAACTGCAGATAAAGGTGAAAAGACATAAAGTTTAAAAGGCAGTATAGATCATACATAGACCTTACCCTTAGGAAAACTGCCTGTAAACGCAACATTTAATGAGAGACATTTTTGACCCTGACTCTTTTGTATTTATTTCTTTTCCCTATCGTGTTCCTCTATTTTCTCCTGGGAGGCGAAAGAACTGTGCTTTGGAGGTTCAGGTAAATATCCATTTGAACAAGTCATCTCTGCTCTCTCAATTGTGCTTCTGTTGTTGCCAGGTAAGCAGCAAGCCAACACAGCAGAACATGAGCAAAGCATGTTGATGCATCTCAGTGGTGCACGTATGTTTCCTTGTGCTCTTGCTTCTGGACAGATTGTACCTAGGGAGCAAAATCACAAAGGAAAGTGGAAATGCAGGGCTCATCTTGTCTTCTCTATGAGACAACAAGTCAGTAAAACCCTTCACTAGGCTGCATTTGCATTGATTCAGTTTTCTGTGTTAGTCTTAGATGAAATCTCAGTTGCTTGCCAGGAAGTGTTTGAGAAATGCTTAAAGGTTTACGCAAGCCACTTAATGCAAGGCAAACACTACCCCAAGTATATATTTCATGCTGATTCATATGAATTAGTCTCAGAATTATTTCTTTTATCAGGGTCATCCTGTCAACCCTACTGTGAGTATTTTTATTGAAGTGCTTTGATAACACTAACACTTCAAAATTAGGACTTTATTACTGTAAGTTATGGTGGAAGCAGTTGTCTTTCCGAAAATCTCATTATTTCTTTTCTCCATGTTTTGCATGTTTTAATTTATATTAAAATCTGTGTTTGTTACTCTGCTAATGTGAAAGATTGAACTGAAAGCCAACTTGTGATGTTCTTAGTACAAATACTATTGAATTGTAAAAATGGAAAGATGATCCTTCCAAAAATGCCTTTGCAGACTTGCTGTTCTTTGCACTTTTTTTGGTGTACTCTGTAATTTTTTCCCACTTTGCCACTGTCACCCTATGGTTAATGATATATTGAGGCTTGATTTTTCTCATGGCTCCAACAGCTTGATTCTCTTCATAGCAGAAAGATGTAATTTTGTTGCAAAGCATTTTTTTTAAGACATTAAAAACTGTGTGATGTGCAGAAGGGCTTGCTGGGCAAGGTAATTATCTCCTGCCTCCTGTTTAAGTGAAAATCAAACATTCAGGACATTCTCCTGGACTGGAATATAGTCTGCCCAAAATAAAAAGCACTTCTGGGGGCTAGGGTGGTAAAACTACAATCTCATGTATGATATTTTGTTGTTGCTGTTTTTCTGTGGGATAGGCTAATATATGAATTATTCTATGCCAATGCTAGCTATGTGAAATGATATGGTATAACAGGGTCATTTGTTGCACAATCTGATCCCACAGCCTTCCTTTGCTATGCCACCTGATTGACTTCTGGAACCTAGAAGCTTTAAGTGGATTTATGTTTCAGCTATTTTCTTCGACTCTGGCTGTTCCTACACTATATGCTTTATATCCCTTAACCAGTATCTCTCTTATATTCTAATATGGTCAAGTTCTTAACCTGATTATTGTGCAGCTTAAGGGCTTGAATACTTTTTTTAAGTCTTTGAACATCCATGTCAACTTGTGGGAGAAATAAACCAAAATTCACCTTCTTTTGTAGCAAGCATAAATTTATCTCTAAGCTGCACATTTGGCGCCTGCTGTTTTAAGGCTGTTATCTTTTGTTGTAAAGTACCATTATTATTTTTAGCTATCCAGGGTTTGTATATTGAAAATGATAAAATATTGCTAGCAAGTAACAGCCCAGCTGAGAATACAACATGAACCAATATATATAGTAATTAGCGGTACCTCCAGAAATATCCATGGCTAATCATGTCAGCCACCTGAGAGAAGGTAATGGTTCCATTCATACCTAGTTAACTTTGGATGGCTTAAACCAAATTCCACTCCACCCCTCCTTCTGTTGCTTTGTTGTTCCAGGCCTTTGTCCTATAGGCTGTACAAAGACCCTATATATCACCACAGAAATTATGCAACAGCTAATTCAGAACTGATACTAGAAGCCAGGACATGCTTTGTGGATGGCTCTGTAAACTATGTATCAGCGTCCGCAGAGAAAGAGTTAAAGAACATTTTCTTACACCTTCTTTATTCATCAGTTTTCACCACAGAAGATACTGATTTGGAGTGTTAAACACCAGAATAAGTAGTGGATTCCCATAGAAATGAAATATTCTTACGCTGCTGTCTCAGTGTAAGACTCACTATGCAAACGCTTCATAAGCATTATTTAAATTGATAAATCATCCTTTTTGTGGAGAGTATTGGTATTTGTAAATGTATGCAGAAGCATTCTGGAGTTATTTATCTCTCTTGGCAAGAGTTAATTTACAGTATTTTTGTTATGTCTTAGAATACCACTATGCACATTCATCCTTGTCGTTTTATATACTGAAAACCTGGAGATTTGAGAGCAATGTCATTCTGCTCTAGTATCATCAAGCTGAAGGTATTATACTGAGTTCATAAAGAGAAAAAAGTTCAGGCCTTTATCCTATTCCCACATAGTATACACATGTGTATTTAATGCACATACATCTTATTCTTTCAAAAAGGATCCCAGATAA
>JASSUY010018556.1:0-68442 GCA_032466535.1 Forpus xanthops | reverse complement strand
AAAGGGCTAGAATGAGCTCTGCTAACATGGCCTGAGAGCCATTCCAGACTGTTAAAAGACCACTTTATCAGGCTCACTGCCAAACTTAGAGCAGGCTGCTAGGAAAGGCAAGGACAACAACAGGAACAGGAAGGGTGATACGCGACAAAACTAGCCTAAAAGTGCTGTGATGAGATGGTGCAGATGAATATGTATCAAATTATCTGACCACGTAGAGCAAAGTGACTTGAAAAAAACCTAGGTGCCTCTCCACATTTAGATTTCCTGAGAGTTGACAAGAAACTAGATACAGTTCTTTTAACCTGTCTGCTTTATAGGTCCATGCAACAACAACATGATGACCAAGATTAGGACAGCAGACTATATAAGTCTGAAAAGCTACTGACACCAAGCAAAAACCTAAAGCTATCCATGGTCTGCATAATGATAGAATGCATAATGATAAGGAACAGAAATGTAATTTATTATGTATAAAAGCATTAAACTGAGAAAAAAATACTTCATATCCTTTTAAATTTTCTTACTTTTGAAGTGATTTATTTTTTAATTAAGAAAAAAAATGGTGAAAGCATGGACCCAATTGCTCATCTATAAACATCTGCAGAGAAAACATATATGCAGAGAGCAATACTTAAATCTGTAGTAGATCTGCATGAGAAACAGTATCCTGTACTGGGAGAATGAGATCATTTTCTTTGTGGTGGCAAAAAAGAAATAAAAATATCTTAAAGCACTGTAAGATTATTGTTATACTTTGACTTTTACAATATTCTTGTATACTTATTAAATATTTACATCATTTCTAGCAAAATCATTTATACTATGATTATTGACATTATGTCAGCTACTTTCTAAACTTTAAATACAATTTAATTGGGGGATACAACATAGTCAGCACTTTCCCAAATATCTGTTTGATGAATCAACATTTTCTAACAGAAAAATTATTCATCAGAGTTGTATGTCAACTGTAATCTGCAAAACAACTGAACTTTTACTACTTAGTACTATTAGTTCAATAGCATCAATACAGCTTTGAAACTAAGAAACTAAATTCTACTATCTCACTCATCAGTGCAAAGAATCAAACTCCCACTTCTCTAATCCCCTTAAGACAAAAATTCATACAGGTCTTTCCTTAGTGAAGAATCTGGCCTACAGAATTCATTTCTGATGATGATGTGTGCAAGGGAAAAATCACAGACTCCTATCAGACCTCAGCTGGAATTTATAGCACTGGTGTTCAGGAAAATTACATTTCCTCCCGTAAATTGAGTAAGTTATACTTGAAGTCATGGAGAAGCAGTAACAAGGGACTGCATGAAGCCTATTTCACAATCATTTTTCAGAAACATACTCTGTCCATACCATCATGAATTCATTGCAGTCCTTCATAATTAAGGCAGAAGACACAGGAAAAACTAACTTTTCATGCTTATTTCCAACATTGTTAAAACCTGTTTTATAGCTGAACATTTCTGAGAGTTGGAGATTTTTGTTAAGGAAGATTTAAGAAGCTCTTATAACCTGCTAATGAAATATGCAAGCAGAACCCTGTGAATTCCAAAATGGTGCAGTCACTTAAATTAACTCTTATTAAATGGGTGACTACTTTGGCTGTTGTGAGTTATCATATGCATGAGAAAGATTTGCCACAAAGAAATTTGAAAGATGATTTCTTCTCATCAAAACATAAATCTAAAAAGCACACAGCGAACTGCTCCCTGTAGCTACTCAGAATTTTTTTTACTGACAGTTTCCTCTCCACATACTTTGACTTTTTTGACTAATTTCCTAATTCACCTGAGAACTTTACCATTTCCTTTCCATTTTGGTTTTTTTTTTTTTCCATTGAATTCTTTTCTATGCTAACTTTGTGACTGTGATACCTCATGACATCCTTTAGTATGTAGAAATGGATAGTAACTATAAATACATACGTTTGATAGAATGGAAGATGTTCATATGCAGGAATTTTTAACTTTTAAATCACTTAATATCTTCATTAAGATATGCTTGATTAGATTAGCTCTATGCATATTTTAACACATTTTCAAAACGTTCTCAAAAGCTGTTATTATTTTGGTAGCAGACAGCCTTCTATTATGCCCAAATTCAGATTAAGTTACTGAAGATGAAATTGCCAAATTTTGTGGGCACTGTAAGCTGTCCAACAGATATTCTAAGCACTGTGAAGTACCTGGCAGACATTACAGAGCTGGTGGAATGCTCAGCAAATATAACCACTGTGAAGCTCTCTACAGATACTAAAAGCAGTGTCAAGCTATTGGCAGTCGTTACAAACCTTGTCAAGTGTTCTGTGGACTTCATAAAAATCAGTTGAGAACTAGATGGGAATTACAAATTCTGTATCAGAGGTGTGGCAAGGAGTCATATTAGGAATTAAGGTATGAAAATCTGAGAAATTGCTTTCATTTACTCTGTAAAACTCACAGGCACATATTCATTGGCAACCTGGGAATAACAATTAATAGTCCTTAATTAATTCTCCCAATCATTCCAGTATTTTCAAAAGGACTTTTCCTGCTGGGAAATAGATCTCTATGAAGATGCCCATGCTGGGTCACTATAAAAAGAAAGCTTGGTATTTGAGAAGTATTGGAGATTTTCAAATGTTCTGAATACAGGCTACTGGAAACTTCTCTGCCTTTTTCTTACAAGCACCCATCCCTTATTTGCCTCCAGGCAGGTATCTGTGTTTCCTTAATTCAGCTGAGGGACCTTCTGTAACAGACATTCACATCCTTTCACATCTCTCCCAACTTGTAAACATCTGCATTAGCTGTTAAAACCATTTATTTTGTTATTACTCCCATCAGCAGTAATGTCCCTTCTGCTATAAATGTGTTAGCAACAGCATCATTCCTCTTGTGGTTATTAGGATAAAAGCATTTTCTTTCCTTTTGTTTCCATGAGGCATTAGCAAAGTCACAATCCCAGCAATTTCCCACCATTCGAGAAAGTCAGAGGTTTAACGATTTTGTGGTTAATCCAGTATGTGTGAAATTACGCTTTTGATTATGGAACCTACCAGCATCATCTTAGACAAGGTTCTTTTCTCTGCAGTATGAGATCCTTTCAAAATCTCTGTTTGAGTCTGCTCTTTGTTAGTGTTCAGGGTGAGAGGAGTTTTCTTTACTCATTTATACTTTATTTGTTTCCTTCCTCACACCATATCCATCATGTTCCAACCCTAACCATTCTATGATTCTGTATTTGCTGTGGTAGAAAATCTTTTCCTAAAATCAATTTACTTAGAGGTCTTCAAATACAAAATTCATCTAACTGAAGCTCACTGCAGGATTTCTGTTCATCCCCAAGACACAGCACTAAAATATATAGTTACAGGTTTATTAAAATGAAAAATACAAGAATGAAGTCTGACATTTATGTCATGCTGTCAGAGGTATAACTTGAAAGGAACATTCTATAAATCACTGTAGGAATCTTCAGTTCACAATATATACAATGTAGAGCTATCATCATGGGTCAATGCTTTAAATCAGAATTACATGTTACCTAATATATACACAGGAAAACATTGTTTTTGCAATATATATACATATATAATTTTATATGAAATAAGAGACTTGTATTTTTTTCCATTCTCTTTCAGCCTTAGCTGTATCTCCTGTGCTATATACCTGCATTTCTTGTGCCTAAAAGCAATTCAGATTTATTACTCTTTTTGGCTGTTTGTTTTTTGTGGTTTTTTTTTTTTTTTTCCATAATTTCTGTGTTTTAATATTTTCTTTGGATTCTACTTCAGTTTGTAATGTTAAATGAGAGTACAGCTCACCACATATCAGCTGGCTTTCCTTCAGGTTATGAAATGACAGTCCTTGTAAAGCACTGGGGTATGCACAAACTGTTTCCTCTGCTATTCGAACTGAAGCATTTCTGGCCCATTGCAGGACCCATTTTAGATTACAGTCACAAATGAGTGAATCCGTGTTAAAATGCCTAGAAAGGCAAAGAAAGATCACAATTAGTACACACTGGCAGTTTCCATAAACGTATTTACTTCTGTTAGATTTCATTTATTTAACTCCAAAGCGAACTAATTCTAGGTAGATGCATAACTATAGATCTATAATTACAGATGTATGATTGTAAAGATATCCCAAGACAACTAATTCACATTCTCCCACTGTTAATGACTTCCAAGATATTATGCCAAAATTCTAATTTTAATTACAGAACAGCATGACTGACTACTGAATTAAATTTGAGTATGTGCTACTGTAGAAAGTCATACTGTAACTCCCACTTATTAAGTAGTGTATCTACCCGAGTAAAGTTATCTTAAGTAAGTAAGATCTACCTATAGATCTCAGAGAGGTATATTTATTATAAATAACTGGAAATTATTATAATAATTACAGGAAAAATATTTAATGTGAGTGCTTTAGTGTATTTATACATTATATGTTGCATGTATAGTTTATATGATGTAATGCATGAAAACACGGAGAGGTGTAAGATCATAAAAGACAAAAAAAAACACGGATGCTAGTTAGGATAGCTAGACTGGGCTAGTCACCAATGGGGTTAAGTTGTCAGCACTATCCATTTCACCAGGACAGCTAGAAGATGGCAGCTCATCAATAGAGAGACAGACACTGGTAACAAATCACTGTATATTTTACATTTAGACAGCATTTCTAGAAACTATCATATTTGAACTCATATTCAACTCTGCTGCGCTTATTCTCATGTCTTTCTTGAATACTATAGATTTCTGACTATAAGGAATGATACTTACAGTGCTTTCAGAGCTAGCAGCTCAGAAAAAAGTCCATTCATAAGACTTGAAAAAATATTCCCTGACAAGTTCCTAGAAAAAATGCAATTTAGAGTCAGTTATAACAAATACAAGAAAACAAAGTTGTTAGAGTAGAATTTTCCCAGTGCTAAGAAATACTGTTTTCTTGACAACAGCAAAAACATATTTAAATTTGTACATTGCTTTTTCATAAATGACTGCAATATTCAAATCACATTACACACTTTTACTGTTTTCATAGCAGATAAACATACAATTGACTTGGTTTAATAAACGCAAGTTTTTCTACATATTTAATAGAATAGAATTCTGGAAGAGAATATTCTAGAATTTAAGTGTCAATATTCATTAAATGACTAGTCAGAGAGATCTATGTTGTATTTTTACAGTATATGTAGAATGTCACTTCAAGGAAAAAAACTAAAACCAGTGCCTTAATTTAGTAATTATGAGAAGAATTCAAGCAATTCCTTAAAACATTAATGAGTTATCGAAGTAACTACACAAGTAGTTTCATTGCAAAGGACTTTAAACAAACTGATTTTTCCTATCCTTAAATTAAGGACATTTCCATATTAACTACTGTTTTCTATTTCTTGTCTTGATGGCTGAATGGATTAGGCTGAATGCTTGAAAATAGATGCAATTCAAATTTGCCTAGTTTAACTGCATTGCTCTGCCAGTGCCTTAGTAGTATAAAAGGTAAATGCTTAATATCAAGTAATACTGTCTTTTTCTACACCAGTAAACTGAAAAATTAGTGCAGTATCCAAGATTCATATTTCACAGCATATTAATTACCTACTTTTGAAATACATATATATGTCCCTTTCCATGCAGTGCCTGAAGCTTACATGTCTGAATTCAAGGATGGCTAGAAAATTTCAGCTATCAGTGAAACTGTAGATGTCTTCACTGGAGATTTGTTGTTACATACAGGAAAAAAAGTACAGACTCTCAAAGAAAATGTTTTCGTTATTTTTTCACTAAAAAGGATGCCTTTATAATTGTTGATTTTACTTCTCTCTATAAAGAATGTATACAAAACTGAAGACCAGGAGCAGTGTTCCACCAGTGAGAAGTCTGCAAAAATATGAGCCAGCTCCATTAAGTAAGGAAGCACAAAAACCCCAAGAATCATGCTTTCTACAGAAAAACTGTACAGAATCATATACATTAATGAATTTAAGATAGAAGAGAAAATATTATTAATTTATAAATTGAGACAGTTATGGAGCATTCCTGAAACAATAGCCAATCTCATTTTTGCACACAATTAATTTCTCACCACTGAACTTATAATAAAAAAAAAAAAGAAACTGAACTTTGAACACTTCAAATTTTCATAGTAATTTAAATAAAAATTCTACTAATACAGAAAATAAACCGGTTCAGCAACGTTAAGTGAAATTATTTCTTGTTATATCCAGTGACAATGAGATGTGCTGATATAATGGAATGCGTTAAGATTTTGTTTAGCAGTGCACCTTTAATACAATTGCAATGCAAAGCTCCTGGAAATGGAAGTACTTTTGAGTACCTCTTCAAATGTGAGTATGTCTAAAGGTGGGAATGAACGTTTGCTTGTAGCTGCCTATACCTATAATATTTTGAATATATCAACAGGACCTAAGAATACTGAATGTATCATAAAGACTCAGTTACCTCCTTAAAATTAAATGGATATACTCATGTGCTTATTGGACATAAGCTCTGACAAGGCATATCCTGAAGCAGCTCAGTGAACTGGGTCATTAAATGGACTAAATCAGAAACTGATAACCCTGAGATTTACACTGAAGGAAATCAGAAGTGGTTCCACTAATATGTAAGAAGTTACAGTAGTATAAACTTACCGACAGAGGACAATTATGCTGAACTGAGGGATGGGGAAAGCAATCTGTCTAGCCTTGCATGGATGGCACCCAGAAGTCAGAAATTACAGGGGGTTTCTTTTCTCTTCCTTACCCCACTGCAGTATGACAACATTTCTAATCAGATACAAACCCAGCTTTTCCCTTAAATAGCTAGCCAGGCTTCGTACAACAAAATAAACAGAACATCAAGCCTGAATTCTGGTAATTCCATTTGGACCGCAGGAAGGCTTTATGCCTGGTTAATTTTAAGAAACAGGGAAGAATGGTAAGTTGTTTCCATGGCTAATGTGGCAGGGTCACAGCAGATGTATGGGAGCTACACACCTGAGCCAGTGTCCATTCTGTCTACTGAGCCTATGCACTTCCCATAGGTCCTGCCAAATCCACCAAGGTATCTAGCAAGAATTCACCTACACTATGTTAACCTAAAATATCCTGACTCATGTTCCATTTACAGACTTTTGTTTCTTTTTAATGGGACAGAGAAGTACAGAACAATTTTCTTCAGTGGTCTGGCCAAGTGCAGGAATGACTGAGTTCCTGAAAGTTAAAAACAAAACCCAGTAAGACAATTTTCCATACTCTTTCATAGTCTTCTAGAAGTGACCTGGTTTGAAGTTTTCATATTACTAGTAATAATTAGCAAACTAAGATCATGTCCATAGGGCTGTGTAAGTTATAGAGCAATACATTTCTATGTCAAAGAAGCACATAATTACAATATCTAGAGCACAAACAAAAAAAAAAAAACCCTCATTTTTTAACAAAACTTTCAGAAATCTTTTCAAATCATCCCAATAACACAGCCATTTCTGAGCTAGATATCTGCAGCACCCTGCAAATGCCTGGATCTGTCAGTTCTTACGTTCTATAACTTATGTTATATTTAAAAATATAGAATAATAGAATAGTTAGGGTTGGAAAGAACATTAAAATCATCTAGTTCCAGCTCCCTTGCTATGGGCAGGGACACCTCACACTAAATCATGTCACCCAAGGCTCAATCCAACCTGGCCTTGTACACTGCCAGGCATGGAGCATTCACAACTTCCCTGGGCAACCCATTCCTCCTTAAAGAACTTCCTCCTTATATGCAACCTGAACTTCCCTGCTTAAGTTTTAACCTGCTGCCCCTTGTCTTAACACTAGTCCCTCCACAGCATCCTTATAGGCCTCCTTCAGACACTGTAAGGCTGCTATGAGGTCTCCACGCAGCCTTCTCTTCGCCAGGCCAAACAGCCCCAACTCTCGTCCTGTCTTCATACGGGAAGTGCTCCAGTCCCCTGATCATTCTCGTGGCCCTCCTCTGCTCTTGTTCCAACAGTTCTATGTCCTTTTTATGTTGAGGACACCACAACTGCACACAATGCTCCAAGTGAGGTCTCACAAGAGCAGAGTAGAGGGGCAGGATCACCTCCCTCATTCTGCTGGTCACACTCCTTTTGATGCAGCCCAGGATACGGTTGGCTTTCTGGTCTGCAAGCACACAGTGCCGGCTCATGTTCATTTCCTCATTGACCAAGTCCTTCTCCTCAGGGCTGCTCTGAATCTCATCTCTACACAACCTGTAGCTGTGGCTGGGATTGCTCCAGTCCAAATGCATAATGTTGTGAAATTCCACTGTTTCAGGTATCCTAAAAGCCCACACTAGCTTGACTTCAGGAGGACATTTGTTCTAAAAACATCTGTTAGCATGTAGTTTGCAAACATTTCAAACATAACATAATGCATTCCAAAGCTGATAGCACTTAACGCCATTACCTTAATCCATTAGCAGAAACATATGCTTTATGTTTTATCAGAGGTAAAATGGTTTAGTCTTACATATAAGGTCTTACATATCTTTTCATATACCAAATACTCTTGTGCTTTTACAGAAATTAATAAAACATTTTCGCCAAAAGCTTTAATATAAATTACAAACACTGTAAAACAGCCAAGGGAGTTATGCATCTCAAAGGACCATTCTGAGGTAAAATATAGGTAGAAGCCTGTGAGGTGGGCTGATGCCAACTTCATGAAGTTTAACTATGACAAGTGTAAGGTCCTACACATGGGTCGGAGCAATCCCAGGCACAGCTACAGGTTGGGCAGAGATGAGATTCAGAGCAGCCCTGAGAAGAAGGACTTGGGGGTGTTGGTCAATGAGGAAATGAACATGAGCCGGCACTGTGTGCTTGCAGACCAGAAAGCCAACCGTATCCTGGGCTGCACCAAAAGGAGCATGACCAGCAGCCTAAGGAGGTGATCCTGCCCCTCTACTCTGCTCTTGTGAGACCTCACTTGGAGTATTGTGTGCAATTTTGGTGTCCTCATCATAAAAAGGACATAGAACTGTTGGAACAAGTCCAGAGGAGGGCCACAAAGATGATCAGGGGACTGGAGCACTTCCCGTATGAAGACAGGATGAGAAAGTTGAGGTTGTTCAGCCTGGAGAAGAGAAGGCTGCATGGAGACCTCATAGCAGCCTTCCAATATCTGAAGGGGGCCTATATCTGAAGGGATGCTGTGGAGGGACTCTTCATTAGGGACTGTAGTAAGAGGGCAAGGGATAACAGGTTCAGACTCAAACAGGGGAAGTTTAGATTGGATCTGAGAAAGAAATTCTTTACTGTAAGCGTGGTGAGGCACTGGAATGGGTTGCCCAGAGAAGTTGTGAGTGCTCCATCAATGGTGGTGCTCAAGGCCAGGTTGGACATAGCCTTGGGTGGCATGGTTTAGTGTGAGGTGTCCCTGCCCATGGCAGGGGGGTTGGAACTAGATGATCTTAAGGTCTTTTCCAACCCTAACTATTCCATGATTCTATGACTCTGTATGAATATGAAGAATGCTTCACTCTTATAAGTAGTACTAAAAAGCAAAAGCTGAATGCAAAGATGATAGATTGATCTTATGTGCAAAAAGACTGGGATAGGAACCATAAAAAATGACAACAGAAATAGGGAGATGGCAGGTTAGGGTGCATATTTTTTGATATTGCTGAAATGGGATCTCTTTGATTCACTGTGTTACTGGTTTTGTGCTTCATTTGTGGCACCATACAAAGTGATTAGTTGCTTCACTGACAGCAAGAAAGACAAGAATTTATGGTACAGTATTATCATAAAGGTAACTGCTGCTGTTGATTCAGAGAAGGAATGAAGAATAAATCAGATATGCTTTAATTAATAAGAAAATTAATAAGAAAGAAATTCCATTTCAAACTTCCAGAAGGAAGATCCAGCAGTAGCTACTTGTTGAAACAGATTTAAGGCTGCAATATTTCAGAACCTGAAGAGCTAAACTATGCTTCACCCCTGGCTGTTTTCCCTATGCTTCACCCCTGGCTGTTTTCAAGGCCAGGTTGGACAGTGTCTTGGGTGACATGGCCCATTGTGTGGCGTCCCTGCCCATGGCAGGGGGGTTGGAACCAGATGTTATTAAGGTAATTTCCAACCCTAAACTCTTCTATGATTCCATGGGTCTATGGAGGACTAAAGAAATGAAATCTGATATATCAGTACAGTGGCACCATCCCAGTATTCCACAGCTCTCGATAGTTAGATAAATATAAATAGAATTAATGCAGATGGCAGCTCTATTACCTAGCAAAAACATGTTTGCATACATAATTCTAGAACAACCCCCTGAAACGTGGCCACTGAGGGGCCAAAGGAGATTTGGAAGATTTATTGCATTTAATTATGTCACTCCCAGTTAGAATACATGCACCTCACTACAGCACAAACACAGCCAAAGATTAATACATAAGCCAAAAAAGTTAAGCTAATATCTTAGAAGACATAATATATCTTCTCTTATACTGTCTGAGGCACTGTCAGCTTAATCTGTCATGATGTGAAAGCATTTTGGAATGATTTTCCAGAGGACAATTCATCAAGTCCAAGAAGGTGCAAAAATTAAATCAGTCTCAAGGAACATAATCACCACTCACTGGCTGCAGTAATTTCAGGAGCTGCATGAAATTTTAGATTTCATTAGTAACTGGAAATTCAATTCCTATTCACTGAAATACCCATCCTGACTTTAATCAGAGTAAAAGTCTTTTCTACATTATCAAGAAGCTTACAATTTTTATGGTTTCTGTATGTGTGCATGCTTTCAACACAACACTAGATGATACTACTAAATTAATCTCAAGAATTTCTAAAATGGAATGCACAAACTCTCCAAGCCCTCCGAACGGTGTTTGCATTATCCCTGAAAGCTCAGGCAGTTCTCATCCCTCATTGTAGTGAAGTACGAAGTATTGAAACATACCTTTACCTTAGTTTAGACATATGCATTACATCATTTTGTTAAATATCCTGTTTTGGTTTGGGCCTAGAACTGATTTTTCAGACTTAATTATGTCTTTTCAAACTGCATTAGATTTACAAGATTGAGTGAAATACACTGTGTTGTTTTCACCTGGTATTTGTGCTTGTAAATAGTATAAGAAAATCTTATCTCTGTACTTCACAGAAGGTGCATGTAAAGATTTATGTTCTTTGTTCCTTCCAGTGGACTCACGGCTCTCCCTACTGGTTTTGGTAACAGCCTGCAAAGATCCTTCTGTAATTCATCTCTGCTAACATAACACAGGAGAGCTCTAATTATCACAATCAACAGCTGCATGAATCAAAGCATATATATATATATCTTTATACTGCTCCTTCAGTAATCTAAAGCACACTTGATGGCTCTGAATCTAGTTCCGTGTTTAATAACTTGTCGTCTTTTCCTTAGTACAATTATATACACTGATGTTACACTAAGTAAATGCTTCTCCATAACCCATTCAGAGAACAGCTTTCTCATAGGCCTGAAATGACAAGTAAACACAATTTGGAGGCATCAGTAGCAACAGAGAAATGTTTTACTGTATTTTAAACATGTCTAAAAAGTTTGATTCTTGGAACTCTGTATGAACTTCCAAGGGACAAAAAAAGCTATGAAGTGTTAGAAAAGTACCAGGTGGCATTAGCTTGCAGTAAATGAACAATCACCAGTTCTTATACCAGAGGCAAATTGAAATCCTAGGTCACGTAATTACTATCATCATTATGTTATTATATGAGATTTCTGAGATTGAGGAACAAATGATACTATAAAGAGTCAGAAACTATTTCTGTTGATTGAGAGTGTGGTTGCATTCTTCACAAAACAATCATTGACCAACAAGAGTAACGGTACTCTTGGCTTTGGCTTGGTAACGGGGATAGTCCCTACAAAAGAGAAAGTCATAACTTTTGACATAGCAATCGTGAACTGATTTACTTTAGATAGAAGGGGAATTTAGATGCCTCTGATTTCCAAAGGCCACACTTTTGGGAGGGGAAAAAAAAGTAACTAGTGAAGAACTACAAAAGTGCATGAACTGGAGTGCAGAATGGCCCCATTTGTTCACTCAGTGGTAGAAAGGCAATTTAAAACATATACAGGAAAAATGTGAGATAGACTAAACGGATCAATAACCAAACCTTATAGTTTGAAAAATTAATTCGAGTTTCAAAAAGATCAAAGCGGTACAGAGACTATAATGAACAGGAAAGCGTTAGCAAAAAGACAGACTGCATGGAGGGAACATTAGAAATGTCAAAATTTGAGTTGGAAAATATACTGAAACTTGTGCAAAAGACACTTTAATATTGCTGTATTATAAGTAAAAAAAAAATTTTGTTTTTCCTTACCATCACAAGACTGAAATTCCGTATTTAACTTCTAACTAGCTTTTATGCTGGAGTCTGGAAGATTTACAAATGCAGTTTTTAGACATGTTTTCCTAAGCTCCTTCTATTAAATGAAATTACTTCCCCATTTTGAATTAAACATACCCGCTATGGCAATCTATCTATATAGTCACAGCCATGTTCACTGTGCACTAAAAAAGGATGCCTAGCAACCCTCAACAAGTAACTTGGGCTTGCCCAAACTGGCCAAGTATCTGAGATGAGTAAAAAGAGGGGCAGTATGCAGCTGTTCATCAACATGCTATCAAAGCTCTTCCCATCATCCGTTCTCACTTGTTTTCATCAGAGATTTGGCATAGTTACTCTCAGTATCGTGATCAGTAAACATGCCAGATTTCAGCCTTTTACCTGCTGTCCTCTTGACCTCATGGCAGATCTTTCTAGAAAGATTACCCTGTTTTTCCAAGGAAATGCCAGAATTGGCTGGAGAAGAAGAAAATAAAGTGTGAGACTTGAAACACACTATGATGCAGTACAGGAATTTACTTCCCATTCAGGAATACAGACAAATGCGAAAGAAGATAGAGAGTTCTCCTGGGTCTGGCCAAATGTCCATTAAAACCAGGTCCCTTCCTGTGAATTGTCCCTTTCCCAACCAGGAAAGTCACAGCCAACTGACTCCTAATACTTGCCTATGCTATACCACACCTTTGGCCACTTCTTGTCCTTCTCTAAACCTTTTCTGGTTCTGGTAATGTTTGGTCAAGAATGCATGTTGCTTTTTTCCCCACACTACAATGGATGTTCTCCAATCTGTTCTCTCTTCCTTTAATAACAGCCCCGAATTATTTTTTTAAATGATACTGAGCAGATGTTTTTATGGCATTACCCACTATCATCTCAAAACATCTTTTCTGTCTTTTAATGGTTAGCTCAGAACAGATTTTGGTTTTTCTGCCTTGAATCATTTAATATTTATCTACATTAAATTTCACCTGCTATTTTACTGCCTAGTCTGGAGTCCTGTACATTACTTCTGTCCTTCTTCAAAATCAACCATTGCCTCTAATTCTCTGGCTAACCTAGTATCTACTAGCAAACTTTGTCATCACACATTTCATCTCTTCTTCCAGGTTATCTGATTCTCCCTATCTACTATCATAATCCCAATTTTTTTGAGTGCTCTTTCTAGAATAGCCAGATAATTTATTTCTCCATTTAAAATACCAAGTCATCACAAAGGCTCAGGAGATGGCTGGGGTTTTTTTAGTACAAATCACATCATTTTCTTAAATAAATGTTTATTGCCAGCTGTACTCAGATAAGCAACATGATAGTTTGGATTCCTCATGTTCAAAACAAAAGGGGTATTATACTCACAGTTTGTGAAGACTGTTAAGTCCAACAAACATTTCTGGTGTTAGGCAACCAATTCTGTTATTTGAAAGATCCCTGGGAAAAAAAACCAAACAAAATCCATTAAACATAAGGACTTATTCATATACATACCTGTGTAATCACATACAGCCTCTCTATTTTTAACAGTTTAGGAGTTAGAGATAAATGAGAAACAAATGTAACATAACTGAATTAAATACATTTAGCAACTTTCATGTTAACACTATTGACTAATATTTCACAATTAAACATATCATACTGTAACTTATACTAATTGCATTAAAATGTGATTTTTACATGAGTAGCAAATAAAAAACAGAAATTATTTGCAATATAAAGAATCTTCTTTCTCAAAGTTACTAGCACGTTTGCTTACTTATGAAAAATACTATGCATTTTGCTGCATGCGGTATTCAGCCAAAATTGATCTATTTTTACTGTGTACTAAGATCTCATCTCATTGATAGCATCTGTTCCTTCTGAAGAAAGCACAGAAACCGGAGGGCAACTGTTTTTTGAGCTAGTAAGGTCAGTCCTGATAAGTATTTGGCAAGCTCTTCTAAGTGCATGTCGTGGTTTAAGCCTCACGCAATTTTGCTCACTCATTCCCCCCTCTTTCTTCCCCAGTCCCAGGGGAATGGGGAGGAGAATCGAAAGAATGCAACTCCCACAGGTTGAGATAAGAACAGTTTAGTAACTAAGGTATAACACAAATCACTACTGCTATCACCAATAATAATAATGACAAGGCAAATACAAGGAAAGAATACAACAGCTCACCAACTAATTTCCACCCAGCCCAAACAAGCAGTGCACCTCCATCACCTGATACAAGTCCGACCATGCAGTGCCCCCCCCAACCCTTCTGGGTCTCTGCTCTCCGTTTCTACATCCTGGACGTGATGTGCTGTGGTATGGAATACCTCTTTGGTCAGTTTGGGTCAGGTGCCCTGTTTCTGCTTCCTCCCGGCCTCCTCCCAGCTTCCTCTCCTCCCTGGCAGAGCATTGAGGCTCAGAAAGTCCTTGGCCAGCCTAAACATTCTAAGCCATAACTATAAACACTGGTGTTATCAGCGCTGTTCCTAAGTCGAAAATCAAAAAGACAGTGCTGCACCAGCTACTACGGAAAAGAAAAAATGACTGCTGCTGCTGAACCCATGACAGTATACAGTGGCTGTGTCAGAACTTAAATAGCACTAGACATTACTCTTGTCTACAGAAAAATACATGAATATTTTCTGAAGAAGTCATACATACAACATAATGTTCAGGATACAGGAAGGAGAAAAAAATATGAATGAACAATTATGTTGTGATAACAACATGAATACTACCTCTTGGTGCATTCTGAACTAGTGCTTAATTTTTACATATTTGTTTTTCAACCCTGACTCAAATTTTCCCCTGTATGAAGTATGAGTTTTTATAAAAAACTGCAGTAATGTAAGAATTTTAAGTGGTTATACATCCATTAAAATGTTAAAATTGATCTGAATATGTTTTTCTTCTAGAGTGAATGGTAGTCTTCCAATTCCTTTGTTACACTGTGCATATTCCCTATTTTTCTACTGCTACAGCAGAACACTAAAGTAATCAAACAGGACAATAAAGGTTGTAGTTTGACAAACCCAGTTATTGCTTTAAAAGAGACATATCCAATTAAATAGAATGTAAAGGCAATTACTCTAGAATCCACTACAAACTCTCCTTCTATCAGACAAAGAATATATTAGAATGAAAATGTTTCTTAAATGTTTACCAAGGATATTAAGTAGGCAATAGCTGAGAAAATAATGCGGATAACAACATAGTGCAATAATGACATATTAAGCATTATTCTTTAAGTTCTTATAATGAAAGCTACATAAAAAAATCTTAAAATACAAATTTAAGACAAACAAACATATATATATATATATCTATCTTTCTATTAGAAGAGGTAAATAGTAAACAAGAAGCTACCCAAAATTCTTGTTTGGGTAATGCTTTACTTCTGCCTAAGCAAGTCCGATCACATATGAAAGAAATGCATCACTATGCAGGACACAAATTGGGTAGCAAAAGTAAATTTAATCTGAACTAATCAAAACAGGTGCATATTTCTCTAGAGTGCAGCATACAGAAAAATGGTATTTTTATCAAAGTGAAAGGCTAAACACCCATTTCTCAAAGTTTATTTCGATGAGTCTTATTTTCATAATTATATATACAGCAGTGGCTGAAATCTCTGCGTTGTAAAATATGATTTCTAAAAAAACATTAGTAAAAAGAAAAGGCAGCTTGCTGCACATTCCTCCAGACTAATGCATGTTCTATAAGACATAATTCAATTCGTAGTGTACCAAGCTGGTGCTCCTGTTCAGGAGTAAGACATTTAACTTACTAATGCTGACTTGTAAAATTGATTTTTAGAGAAAACAAAACTCTTCTCTATTGAATAACCAAGTGCCACAATTTTAATGCTTCATAATTTTTAATTTTCGCCAATTCTGCATATACCTCTTTGAATAAACCCTTGAAATAATTCAGCTTGTCATTCAAACCCAAATTATAACCGTTCCCCAAATCATTCACAGAAAACATTCATGATGCTGACAGCCTGCAGTTTGTCTGTCTGACTTGCCATAGCCGTATCACTTGCAGTTGCCCATAATAAATCAACTTCTGTTTTTCACATCATCATTTATATTTATGAAATAAAATTTGAATGTAAAGCACGGCATTAAAATAATTACTGTATTCAGCATTCAACAGGAGTTTACGCTACTTACTCCTTTTGCTCAACTGCCTCTCCCCTACAGTTGCGGTAATGAAGTGCAGAGATGTTCTTGTTCACCATGTTTACACCAATTTGTACCTTTTATGTGGCAGGACAGCAATTAGTCAATTCCTTGTCTCTAGATTGCTCCCAGTGTTATTTGTTCATATCACCAAGGTTGGGTTTTTTGAAATATAGCATGTTAAATCTCAACACTGCCATTCCTAGTTTGCTGAAGTCTTTTCTTCTCACTTTTCACAGCATCTAATGACTTCCTCTTCCTTGACTCATCTCTTCTGGCTGTCCTAAGCCTCCACCTGTGCAGTCTTCAGATGTGCAGCCCATGACTTGCACAGGTTTCCTGGTTTTCCCACAAGAGGTCAGGGTTGTGTTATTAGAATATGCAGCCAAAGCAGCAATTAGAGCTCACTTTGATCATTTTATTGTATTGTTATCCCTGTATACAGAGTAAGCAAGAAAGTTTCACCTAATGTTTTCTTTGTACTAAAAATGTATATGCTACTCAGACTTCATCATTATTATGTCATTGGCTTTCTAACACTTAAAATTTACTGGTTAGTGTTAGAAAATATTGCTACCTGCCCAATCACAGACAGAAATGTTTTACTTAGGTTGTGCAGTGTTCCCTGCATGTAGCAGTTAGGGGAATCCAGCCTCACATGAGAAAAGTAGAAGAATTCGTAAATTTCCTTTTCTTTTTCTGTATATTTGCATTCTTTCTCATCTAAATATGCCCATTCCATGAAAATAATCACTGTTTTCTCATGTGTTTTCTCATCACACATAAGACAGCACACAGGATGTCTGGACAGAGTTTCGGAATGTGCTGATGTCCTGGTTAGCCAGGACATGAACATTCGGATGCCATCACTTGGAAAATTATAAATAAAAAAGAGTTCATCTCACTTTTTCTTTAGGCTGGGTAAAAATAAGGAGGGTCTGTAGTCCTTGTTAATTAAAAGCAATAAGACCCTCTTACAGGATCTTAGCAACTTCTACATATGTAGTTTAAAAAACAACCACTACTTTCAAAAGTACTAAAAGGACATTTTCAAAGAGAGGAATGAAAGAATGATGAAGATATATTACATAAGCTTTGTTTCCTTAGAGAACTATGTTAAAAATAAAAAAGAGCAAGCAGAGTCAATGTGAGAGGTATGAAAATGGTAGACAAATTCTAAAGCATGACAGTTTCCTTTCTAAGAGTTCACTTCACAGACCTGGTCTGCAGTAAAAATAAGGTAGAACTTACACAAGGAAAAAACACAGCGTAGCACAAAACATTGCTTACACATACTTAAACCACTTTGTTTTATTTGTGATTGTCTCTAGCAAAATTCTGACTCTTAAGTCATTGATTAGGCATGCTTTTTAACTTTGCAGATGTACTTGTTAGGGTATTTATTGGAGAGTAAATAGATAATTTTAAATGGAAAAGGGTAAAAATGGGGTGAAATTTAAAAAAAAAAGAAACAGAGAAACAAACAAACAAAAAGGAAAAAAACCAAGGAAAAGCGAAAAAGTCATAGCAAATTTAAAAAAGCACAGTGTGTGATTTCCATTTTAAAGCCAGTGCCCTTATGTGATTATTGCTTGGTGGCCTATTTGAGTTGCCCAAGGATAGAAATGTCGATACAAACACAATTTTCAGAATAATTCAAATGGAATTAATACTTACAGGCGCTTCAGTTCTGAAAGTCCATGGAAGGCCCCTGGCTCAATTGTGCTGATCAAATTATTCTTCAGATCTCTAGAGAGACATAATAGGAGGAGCAATTAATTATCACTTTACCTACACTTATACACAAGGTGTGTGAAATGCAATGCAATTCTTAACCTTTGCCTTAGGTAAAACCAAGAATGAATTTCTTTGAGATAATAACATCAAAAACATTGCAGCATTTGCAGCTTATAAAAATGTATTTTCCCAAGTAAGAAGGTTAAGATTAGATGTTAAAAAAAGAAAAACAACCAAACCAAACCAAAAGAACTGTTTGTTTCAATTCTTCTCCTACTTATATCTCTTAACATAAGCTTACCAGCCATTTTGCCCTAGGAAAGATATTTTAATCAAGGAGTGAATAAAATAGTCAGCAGAGCAAGATCTTTTAATTTAGCTTATTCGTTGTGCTGTGCACTTTACACTTGATAAAATTCCCATTTCCACCTAATACAAGCAAAGCAGGTGGCTCGTGAGACATGGACGAGACTGGTTCCTGTCCTGAAACACAAGTGATTTCTCATATTTGGCAGATAGACGCTTCATTTTGCACTTGCTGACAATTCAGAAGATTGGTTCTTGCACAGATAAAGAATATTTCAGTAGCATTAGTAATCTCCTCTGTTCTTAGAGCACAGTGCTTGGGGCCATGACATTGCTTTCAGCTGAGTCCTCACAGAGATTTAGTGCTGAATTGTCTCAAGACTCTTGTGATGTGAACCCTGAGGAAATGCCTTCAGTGAAATTAGATAAGCAGGCCTAGGAGATAAATGCTGTAAATTCTTGTAGAGTCAGTGTTCATCTTCTGACAATTTGCAGTTCATAGGCAATGACTCGTGCATGATAATATCAATGCTGTTTCTCAGACTGGCCACTTCCAGGATATTACAGCACATTCACTGCTTGACTCTGCCAAAGTATGGATGTATCAACAGTCACATGAGTCATCTTATTTATGACTTTTCATTTTACTGCAAATAAAATGCACAGTAGGTGAAATCTTTGTTCCACAAGCTGTGATTGACCTCAACAGCACAAAATTTCATTCCAAATGGTAAGTTCATATTTTAATTTCAAAATCAAAATCATTAATAAATAATTCTGTATTTAGTAGTAATTTTTGCAGATTTTCTAAACAGAATTACAAAAATTTGTGCATAGCACCCATTTCATTTTAGTGAGGATGCTGATGAGTGCTATGTCCCTAATAAAGATGACTCTTAATGGTCAAGTTCAGCTTTCAGCTTGGACCATGCAACACTGAGTCATTAAGAAGATGACAAGATATTCTGATTACATATGCACAAGATACTTTGTCTTACATACAAGAAATACAGAGCTATCAAATGCACAGACCAAGACTATAATTTTGATGAGGAAAACCCCCACAACCCACAAACAAACTGGAATTATCAGTTCAATTTAGAAAATACAGATATTCATTTGCTTCAGATGTAAAATCCTAACTGTAAACAAGAATCAAGATGTTTACTTAGATTTTGTTGAAGTCTACTCATCTCAAAGTTTATGCTGCATAAATCAGTGAGAAATGACATGTGCAATGTCAGCTGACCAGTAAATTTAGATTACCATTTCTTTTTTGTTCCAGCTTGCTCTATATAAGTGCTTTACAATGACTCTGTGTTTTACCTGATCTCATGATGTTACTGCAAAAAAAACAAAGGACTGGAAGAAAGATAGGGAAACTGAAATCAAACAATAGTTTATGTTTTGAGTCTTTTGAAAATGCATATAGTGCAAAGCATAGAGATTTGCTAATTAAGAATGCCTGTGATTAAGTAACTTAATTTACAAGCATTCATAAAGCTATGAAACACATTAGAGAAGTTTTTAGCCATGCATGTCCGAACTCAGAGTTCTAGTTTCTTACTGTTTTCATCTTTGTTTTAGATACTTCAAAGTTCCTTTTTTTCAAGTTGCTTTTTTCACTAACAAATCATTACCTGTTCATTATACAAAGAATGGGCTCATCTCAGCCCAACACAAATACAATGCACATTACAAGAACATACTAAAGGTGCACCAACTAGTCCTGCTGTCCAGTATCAACATAACTTTTAAACAGTGATGTATGACTATATCCATATATAGATACTTTAAGCATGTACATTTCATGCCATAGGTCATTTGCATTTGCTGGAGCCAGAACGGCAGTCTCTCACTCATTACTAAGTTAATAGTAAGCATAAAACACAGAAGTACTTCCCTTTGTACTGCTCCGGTGCAGTACGAAGGTAAGCATGTCTACACTGCCTGGGAAAGGGTGTGTTTCAGAGCCCATGAATTTCCCCATAGTCTCAAGAAACCAGCAATATGAGTTAGAGGCAAGTGTAGAAAAGATGGCACAGGGGCGAGGTGGGGAGGCAGAAGGGAAAGTGTCAAAGTGTCTATTCAGAAGAGAAAAGGGGCAGAGCCTGGGCAAGGACCCTGACAATGATTTGAGCATTCATAAGAAAGCTGCATAGTCTATGACAAATTTCAGGCGTAGAAAGTTCTTTCCTTTCTTCTGAAAATCACATAAGCAAAATAATGGCAGAAATAAAACATCAAGGTTGGTGCTTGCACTGATTCTTAGCAGGCAAAGCACAGAAGAGTTCCACGGACAACAGAGAGGAATTGGTGGCTACAGACATTCTCCTGTGGTTATTCAGTCCTTCTTCCTATTCTCTAATCCAGGCAAAGCAGTTTTCTTTCTTAATTTGTCCTCTTCCCTTCTACTGCATTTGGATGGAAGGGAGAATAGCTGATTTAATCACAAAGGAAATACAGGGATGACATTTCTTATGAAAACACTAAGAATTGGAAGAAGCTTTGGGGCTTGGTTGTTGGGGTTTTTCTGTTGTTTTTGTTTTTTAAATTTTGTAGTAAAAAAATTTCACCTTAGTCCCCTGGTACCAGCAGCAGCTACCAGATTCATCTTTCTTCTGCCTTCCTCTGCTCAAGAAGTTATGATATTTCTTTAACTCCAGATTTTCCACACCTTCTCAGACAAAAAACTGTTCATACAAAACCTTTGTGGTCTTCTCCAAAGTCCCATCAGTTTGCAAAGACATGCCAATATATTTGGAAAAGCAAATCTACGTGAGTGTTTCCTGTTGATGGTTTAGGATTTTTGCTGTGTGGGTGAGCACAGCCTCATTTTTATTAATCTTCAAGTATTCCATACTCCGGTTCAGTTCACACCAAACACTAGGGCTTAGCTTTCCCTAGACAGCACTACTGCTTGTATAGCATGTTAAATATGTAACTACTAAGGCTCAAGGAAGTTCTTTAACTTGCAAAAATGAGTCTGTGTGGAAAAGTCTGAAAGAACACTGCTCTTATGTGAACTCTGTATCCTAAAAACTTAAAAGACGAACAAACAAACCAAAACCCAAATTCAATACTACAAATCCTTTGGATCTATGCTGATTTACATGGTGACACATTGGAAAACCACTTAAGAAGCACAGTTCGGAGTGAATATCCACATTTTCGGCAGGGGAAACTGACAGGTTTAATTATCAATCCTTGCATCAATTACGCACATTCTGTGTTAACTCACAACTCATCTAAATGCTCTACAAGCTGCAAATAAGAGGATTGATCATCTCTCATAGCAAACAGTGGTAACAGCTTACAACAAATATAAAAGAGTCAGTATGAGTAGTGAACTGCAAGCAAGTTTTAATGCCAGTCAAAATAAACAAGTAGACAAAAGGTCTTCCATTTACTGCAATCCTCTATGTTCTAGTTTGTGGAAACTCTGTACTGTGCCCCCGTAACTTGTAACCACATAGGAAAAAACAGCATAATTCTAAACTATCATCTACAGGAAGAAACAATGCCAGTTTAATGTTACTAGAAGGCAGACCATTTCAAGGAAAAGTGTCCATCACTTGCACTGTCCCAAACAAGACATCTGGTCTCCTTATTTTGGAAATTACACTTAAATTAGGTAGGTCATTTTAGTAAGGATATTCTCAGAAAATTGTAGATGATTATACTACCCACAATCCTGGCACTTTCTGAGTAATTAGTATTATTCTATAATGTTTCCATATACTTTTGGCCTAACAAAATAGATGTTTTCTTCCTTGTTCTCCTTGATAATTAAAATGTAATTACAATAAACAAAATTATCACAACTGCTAATCGCTTCCTATTCTTACTTCTACATCAGAAAAATCTATTAGTTTGCCTCCTACTTTTATTTTTACAAAATTACTTTCATTAAAATATTAAATAAGGTTCTCCCATTTTGTAATTTAGCAAAGAGTCTGTTATAGTGAAGCCTTATGGCAATGAATATCAACTTTCACTGAGCTAAATAAAGAAACCAGAGTAAATTTACTTGTATGTTTACATTTTTTCCCCAAGAGCTACTGCTGAGGTTTGGCAAAAGGTCATGATCCAAGGCATGCCAAACAGCAGCCCAGCCTGGGCCACACACATACACATATGCATACATAGCACGCAAGTGATTTTAACATCAGCCAAAAGCAAGAGGAAAGGGAAAGAACCCCAGTATCATAATACTGAATGACCACAGCATGACCCAGTTAAAGTCCAAAATGAAAGCATTTTCTAACTAACAGTTATGGTTTTGCATCATTTCTGATGTAGCATTCTAACTTTAAAGTACCCATTCTGAATCTGAATGACGTGTCATTAGTGGTGTGGGCGTATATATCTAGTAGCATGACCTGAAAATAAATCAAAACCAAGTGCCTTGTAACAAATACAGATAGATGGAAGCTGTATGAAGTTAGCTGTAGTCGTAACAACCGCAGCACTTATACCGAGGCAGCACAGCTGTATAAAAATAAAATGCTACAGTATTTATTGAAATGTTTCCCCTAATTTTATTCGGGTTGCTACATATACTTGCAGCATGATACTTCAATCTTAACAAGACCTGAATAAATAAAACAATATAAAACGAACCATGTTATTAAAAAACAATCTCAGATGGTTTCAGTAAGTTAACAGAATAGAGCTTCCTTTTCAAATACAAGTCTGAACTTACATAAATTAAATATGATAAGCGTTAACCACTGCCTTCCTACATGCATGTAGATAATTTGTATGTATGTGCAAATTACAGTCCCACAGGTAAATACATGAGGACTCTTTTACTAACTATTACAAGTTGCTGGGAGTTTATCATCTTACACATTAATCTTTGAACTGACTTTTACTTACTAAAGACATTTAAGAGGAGTTACCTGAACAAAAACAGCCGTCTTAAGTAGGGGAAATCTGTGTTTGAAATACTCACTTCCTGATAGTTTAGCTGAGAGGTAAATGAAACAAGAGGCTACTAATGGGACTTCACAAGGACATTTAATAGCTACTCCAGGCCTCTCAGCTATTAGGCCTCTTCCATGGCCAAATCCCTGATTATCTGAATGTGTTCTTGAGATTCTTGATGCTTCAAGTTCACAGTACACACTTATGCAGTACATAGTGGGAAAAATTGCTAAAACGTAGTCCATTTACAAAACAATTCATCTTAAACTACCTTCTGACATTTTGGGCATTTTATACCAATGCCTATGCCTTCAGACATTGCAGATTCTTCCCCCAAACTTGTAATATATGTACTGTAGATATTCTGAATACATATTTATAACAAGAATGTTCAACTAATTCCTGTACTTCATTCAAATTCCTGACATTGATACATCTTTCCTAAAAAATTATAGGTTGTACCAAGAGGACATCTGTGTTTAGAAAGCTGTCATTATGGTGCTGCAAACTTTCCAAAAAAGCCCTGAGAAGAGCAATCAGTTGTTGTGCAGACGCCAAACACCAGTGAAATACGACTGACTTTCCACGTTTTGCATATAACTATGAAAAAACAGAAAAAAAAAAAAAAAGGTCGCATCTACCACTTCTTTCTTATGCAAAATATTCCCTCTAAACTAAATGACACCCTTGACCAAGAAATGAATGCAAACATGGGAACCTTGAAGAGGATTCACTCCTAAAACATCATTATGATTACAGAGGTAGGAAAGCGGCATAGCCAATGATGAAAGCCAATATTTAGCACCTGTCCTGCAGTCACAAGGGAAACTGTCAGGGTTAGCAGTTCTGCATACAGAAATAAAGAATTAAGATGGCATTGGTAAAATATGTTTGAAGACATTTCAGATGCATCCATCTGTACAGTACCTATCAGGAACCAGTGACTCATTATTATATTTTGATGGCCTGGATATTATCAAAAATTGTTTTCATCACAATTGTTGGAGAATGTATTGTTGGTCACACACTGCAGACAGAGAAACAGGCAGGTTAAGTGGTATCCATTACCTGGTATCATAATCAGTAAATGAAGCACTCCCATGGAACTCCAGAGCTCTTGTTTGGTTTTGTTTTTTATGACAAGAGTGCATATTTTATCCACTTTCCAGAATCAGAAAAGTTATGGTTGCACTGATGTCAAGTTTCAAGACATAAGGCTAAACTTTTTTATTTTTTTTTTTATAGATTTTTCCCACAAGATAATAATCATGCACATAAACATGAAAAATAATTGTCCGGTAATTGTCTGCCTTTGTAGACACAGAGGCTAGAGGTCTTTTGTCTGTTTAGCATGTTTGGAGCATGTTGATTATGCATTTTTCCTTTAATTTTCTTTTTTAATCCAAGTCATTGCTAGCTGGACTACATAAATTAATAGACCATAAGGACTAGCAACATAACAACTGCTGCCCATTCAAAGCACTTATGAATGATGGGAAGTTTTAAACCAGTCACTTGATGGCAATGATGACATATAAAACAACAGAAAGATCAACACATTTTTGTTTGTGGGTTGTTGTTTTTTTTTTTTTCAATTTAAGGACAATAACTCATTCATAGCAAATGTGCTGTGACAATTTGGCAGTTGTTCATTAGTTAGAAAAATGCTTAAAAATGTTAAACACAGCGCCCATAATGGCAGCTGACCAAAAACAGGTATAGGCTTTAGAGCAGTTTGCTCACTTGCAGTATCCCACAGAATGTTACAACACATTTCACATTAATGGTAATCACAGATGAAGAACATAAGGCTTCAAGTATTTTAATTGAAGGATCGGTAAATCAAGTTAGCAAAAGTGAGTAAAGAGCTTGGTAAAGCACGACAGACTTAAGTTGCAAATTTTTTGTTGATACATTTTTTTACATGTATATATATGAAAATAGCATTTAAAAATATTAATTTATCCAGTAGCAACTCTAGTTGGATCCTAAATATAGCATCAAAAAATCAAAATGTGGGATAAAGATGCAAATACTTTTGGTAACTACCTTTAGTTTAGCATTTTATTATTGATAGCTCAAAATAAAATGCATTTTCTAATAAAGGAAAATCATCTGTGCTTTCCAGATTCTTCTTCCTTGGCCTGTTTTCAAGAAAAAAAAGTCAGCAAAACATTCAAATTCCAAATATATGAAACTCTTCCTATATATGTTTTCTTTTCCTGGAAAATGCCACAAAACCAGAGATATATGGGAGGGTCATGTTAGGTCTGAAAGCTATTGGCTGTGAACGTGCAAAAAAGCACATGCTTGGCAGTTGTAACCTGGGGAGTCAAGATGGAGCGGTTGTGCTGCCCAGCAGAAAGAGTCATGTGGTCCAGTTCCATGGGGCTAAAACAAGACCAAGGGGCCAGAAACAATAAAGGCCGAGAGAAGCACACAAAGTGGATTTCAAGTCTCCACAGCTTTGCAGACAGCTCTGTAATGCCAGCAGAAAATATCCATGAGTGCCAGCAATCATGCCCTGGTGTATGATAGATTTGGCATAATACTGATTACGATAGCAGGCACAACTACATAGCAATGAGACAAGCACAGCAACCGTTGGTGGCTGAAAAGAGCCAGAGGCTTCCTCAATTTCTACACCCACTGGGACTTCTCTGTGTGTTCATGCCTAGAAGGCAGTTCAGCATGGGTTAGGTTTCTTGACACATGCTCTACTCCTTTTAAAAAAGGCTAACCACTGGGGGAATAAGGGAGCAGAACAGGGTTCTGAGCAGAATTCCAACCTGTGAAAAAACTGCAAAGTGAAAAAGCATGGAAAAAAAGTGTTCGGAGCAGACAAAACAAAATTTAAAATGGACAACTTTACAGTGAATAAAAACCCTTTCTGGTGAGAAGGGTTTAAAATCCAGTGTTAGGAATTGTTATTCTGTGTTCTAAGACTGCACTTATTTGCTTGTTCAAATTTCCAGAAATGTGTATTCAATATTCTCAGATCACATTTCAACTGCTGGAGTCACAGTTTACCAGCATAATTACAATCATGCAAATTAAATATTGAAAATTTATCCAGTATTTTTAGAAATTCATCTGAATTAATCTTCTCCAGTTAAGGGGGGAGATTTGAAATTTACACTAAATTATCAGAGGTATCAACAAAAGGAAAATGTTTGATTCTTTTCCATTACTAAACCAATACTGAATTGGAAGAACACAAGCAATTCTCTATAGAAATACAATTTGAACTTCAGAGAAATATTTTCTTCCATGGCTTAAAACATCCAAAGAAAAGAAGAAAGAATTCCACCCTAGGCTGTAAAGGAAAGATAAGTACCTGCAGATGGCCCACAGATTAGTTGAGAGTAGTTCTGAGCCAGTAATAAGATATTTTACTACTCAGTGTAAAATATGAATCAGTATCAAATTCAATAAAATATGAGTTATCTTTCCTATGCTTATTTTATTGTACTGTTTTTATAAGACAGCAGTAGAACACTTCTAAAAATAAGGTGATTCAATTATAAAATGTCAAGTAGGGACTCCACCTTCTGTCTTCCTATTTCTATGTAACCTCATTTTAAAAAGTAAGAGAATAGAGGCACTGATTATATATTAAATCCTGAGGGACCTGCTGTTGTTACTGACCTCCTAATGGGAGATGAACAGGATAGCACTGCAATAACCTCCACCCACCCCCAAAAATGAGTATACTCAAAGCCTTTCTTCCCATTTACCTGGGAATATGGCAATTCCCAGATACATTCCAGCAACACTTACAGCAGGAAGTGTTTTCCAGAAAAGGAGGGGAAAAAAAACCAGAGGCCATATGAACGTTTAATTCAGACAGTGTTAGAGGGAAGGTTAACTACATAGAAATCCTGTCAATTTAAACTGTCAATTATTAGTGCATTAAGGGTAACAAGGGAGAATTGTCTATAAGCAGTTTACTCCGAGGAATTCAATCTTGGTGAAAGACTGGTCTGGAATCATTCCTCAGAAACCTCTGTTTCATATAAACTGGGGCTTTGCTAATAACTTAGACAGATTTAAATGATCTCAAAACCAACCATGTGTGCCAATAACAAGGCATGTAGAATCGTCTTATCCTCCATAAATCAGGGGTAATGAGTGTCCTCTTCAACAGCTCTCAAGAATTTCCTTGAGTATTTTCACTGCACAGTTTTTACATTTGCACTTTTCTGCAGGTACTTGCCAGATATTTAAAATACTTTTTGCTAAAATTTCTTATGAAATACGGGTGAACAATGGAACAAACCAGAAAGCTGAAAGTAAGGAGACCACAGGATTTCTATAAATACACAATTTCTACTCATTGGTTAATGTCACTGCCATATACCTTATATGCTATACAGTGCATATGTCATGAGATCAAGTAAAAATTAATTTAAACAAACTAAGAAGTTACAATTGTTCTACCTCAGAAGTGCCAGACTGATATAATTCTCAAGTCAAAACCTCTCCTATTACAAATAATGGTAAGTTGGCACATGCTTTACAACTTGTCCCTGTTGGTCCCACTTGAAATGTTATTTTTCAATTATTTCCATGCTTTGTTGTTTTTCTCCTAGTGTTTCAGACAAAAGTACAGGTCTTTAAAATAAAGTTTCTTTTGTTTATATAAATGTCTTGATTATTCAGCTCTAAAATATGCAAAGATCATTAAAAAAAAAAAACAAAAACAAAAAACTACAAACCCATAACCCAAAAAATAAAACAAAACAATAACAATCAACAGATAGTAATAACACACAATAGTAGCTGGGGCCACAGGAACACCCACAGGTCTTCAAGCCCTGAAAGGTTACCAAAAACTTGAGGAAACAGGAAAGGAAGCATAAAAAAAAGGATGCAGGTAAAGAAGCTGTATGTTATTGTTGGAGACAGTTATTCTGAACGCTGACAGTATGTTTTGTTCAGTTAGATATCACTTCCTTTTCTATCCATCTCACCCTATACAGTAATTAAAACTTGTTTTCCCACCTTGTTTTTTCACATTCCTTACTGGCATCTTACATCTACCTTCTACACGCTGTCTTTCCCTCAGCCCCTCAGAAATGGTGCTTTGTTTCCACAGTCTTCCTACGTGAGGCCATGGACACAGCTACTCCTTCCAAGAAATAATTCAGTTTACTTGTCAGATCACTCAGGCATGAAGGGGATAGAAAACCCTGCAGTTACTTTGGGGAGCCTTTGCTTCCAACGTTTGCATTTGGAACTCTTTAGTTTCTTTGTTCCCACCCTAGACAGCTGTGCCATGCTGGTTTCCTAACGGGTTATTTTACTTTCAGTTAGTTGTAGAAGTGAATTGAGGACTGTATTTCTCAGTGAAGTGCACATGTTATATTAAGAATAAACACATACAGATAGGTGATTAATCAGCAATGGATCTTTCATTTAAAAGCTCATAATCATGACCATACACAACAAATCCTAATACAACTATTTCCCTACTAAAAAATCATTAATACCTTCAAGTGCTGCTACAGCTACAAGCATTACGGAAGAAACTTTGGTGGTAGCAAAGGTGCTTTATGGTGGCTATTTTAACACACATTTGTAACTCTGCACTTGATACATCTTCTGAAAGGATGACAGCATTTGACACAAATCATGTGTTATCTTACTGACATCACTATATAAAACATCAGATAAGTATATTATCATGGTGGGTTGACCTTGGCTAGCTGCTCATCAGACTAACTGAACTGTTTGTGGTCCTAATGGGAAATGGGAGCATGGATGCACATAAATTCAATTAAGTGACTTCCTGAATTACAGCTAAACTTCACATTTCATAAATTAAAAGAATGAAAAAATATTTTCTATTATTTAAACAGCTCCATAAAATAACTTTACAAGTTAGTTTATTTTACATTACTGTCATTTATGACTAATATTGACATTTTATATCAAACACCTTGTATGGTTTTTCTGATGTGCAATGCTCTGATAAATCTATTCATGACTGTGCAAAAATGCACAGTCATGAATAAATGAATAAATGCAAAAATAATCTCAGTGCCTAATCAACCAGTCTGTTCAACTATACAAGTAACTACATTGAAAGAGAATGCTGACTTAACAAACATTCAGGCAAAACTCCTAAGAAACGCTGCTATGCGTTTTTACACACCTTCATTTTAAGAGGTCTATAAAAACAATTTGTTATAATAACAACTCTTACATCTAATAAATGTTTCTGAATTAGTAGACCGTAAGACCTTGAGAAATTGGTATTGTAATTAGATGTACAGGTGCTTTGCACAGACTGACAACACAGAAAAAATGTTTTACATTCTAACCTGACAGCATAAGGGATCTGCGAATTACGACCCTACATTCTTGCCTTTTCCTAATACAAATTTCTTTCATTCTGTTTCTAAACAATTCACTCACTTTTAACCACTAGTGATTTTCTTTCCTTTTGCTTACATTGCTATCCAGTGAATTTCAAACAGAAATTCCTGGCTTTTGTCATGCTCTGCACATTCTGTATTCATGCAGGAACAACTGCAATCATTTTGAAGATGTTCTTTCATTAAAATATTTCCCTGGGATTACATTTAATAAAAAAGTATGCCTTATATTAATTCCTCTCACTTTGAAACATTTTTCTTTTACACCTGAAAAGAAACACACAGTATGTTTTGCCATTTTAAAAAGTGTGAATCCAGCTCCTACTCATAAAACACATTACATCACTAGATTGTGGCCTAACTGCTTTTTTATATAAAAATAAAAACATCTTCTTAATATTTTTATCCAGTAAAATGAATTGCTGAAGTGCAGATTATGACCATCCCTTGGAAACTTAATTCTTACTAAACAAATTCTATAATCTTAATATTTTCTATAGTCCTATTATGAATTGTTGTCCTGGGTTCAGCAGTAGCAGTCATTTCTCTCCTTAGTAGCTGGTGCAGTGCTGTGTTTTTGACTTTTGGCCTGGGAAACCAATGTTTTCAGTTGCTGCTCAGTAATGTTTACTCTGACCAAGGGCATTCTGAGTCTCATGCTCTGCCAGGGAAGAGGGGAAGCTGGGAGGAAGCAGAGACAGGACACCTGACCCAAACTGACCAAAGAGGTATTCCACGTCATAGCACATCATGCCCACTATATAAACTGAGGGCAGCTACTCAGAAGGGTTAGATCACTGCTCAGGTCGGGCTGGGTATTGGTCAGCAGGTGGGGGGCGGTTGTACTCTCTTCCCTTGTTATTTTCCTTATCATTATTATTATTGGTGGCAAAAGCAGTGGTTTGTGTTACATCTTAGTTACTGGAGTGGTTTTGTGTCAAACTGTGGGAGTTACATTCTTTCAATTTTCCTCCCCATCCCTCCAGGAGCAGGGGGAGGAAAGGGGGGCAGTGAGCAAGAGGTTGCATGGTACTGAGTTACCAGCTAGACTTAAACCAGGACAATTTTTTAGATACTAGGATAATTACTGAAATATAAAAGTCTATATAAAGGCAAAAATGTCTTGATGATATGAGAGACATAAGGAACACAAAGATAATGATCACCAGTAAAATAAGATGTCATGGAGAACTCTTCCAAGTATTTCAGTTATATATTAGGTCCAATTTTAATAATTATTTAAGTACTGATCAAGTCAAATTGGACCTTGTATTCCAAATGCCTCCTGAGCCACAGATGAGGTTTTACTAGTCCTTCACAAACTAAGCTTTACATTACTGTATATCAGTAGGAGTACACTTTTCTTATTCTTTCAAAGTCACAAATAAAATGACCAACAGGACAACATCCATCTTTGGAAAATTTAGAAGACACTGCAAAATTTATTATCTTAAGTTTATTTAATTACAAAATCATTTTCTTTTATTTGAAAAAGTATTTACCATTTAGTGTGAAGTTTGCACTGCAGTACATAAATCTCCCAATTGGCCTTCTGCAAGAGCATCTTTCTTAATGGTTACTTCACTTGTCAGGAACAAGAAACCTGACCCTTGCCACTGCTGCTTCTCCTTCTTATTCAAAAACCCAAAAATAATTCTTCCTTTACGATTTATTACTGGGAAAGCAATGCTATTTCAAACTAGCATTTCCTTACTAAGTTGACAGTTTTTTCAAGCGATCTCAGACCTTCTTAGCTGAAACTCAAATAACAACTCTGTGTTTCATGCTGACTTCAATTCTAGTTAATTGTGAATTCAAGTACACTATAACTACTAGTGAACTAGCAGAATTTGACCTTTTCCTTAGAAGATGACTGTGAATCTCCATAACAGATGGACCTTATGCGAAACTGGTTATATTTCTAAGTCAATATCAAATTTTTAATTCATCCTTTTCATAAGGACTCTGAAAATAACTCAGCTCAACAGATCAGCAACAGTTGTCATAATGCTCAATAATGCATACGCTGTTCTTTGGAGATTCTTCCTTTTGTACATTATTTTTGTGTGACCAGCAGGTCAAAGGAGGTGATGTTGATCCTCTGCTCTGCTCTTGTGAGACCTCACTTGGAGTACTGTGTACAGTTCTGGTGTCCTCAACATAAAAAGGAAGTGTTGGAACAAGTCCAGAGAAGGGCCATGAGGATGATCAGGGGACTGGAGCACCTTCCCTATGAAGATTGGATGAGAGAGTTGGGGCTGTTCAGCCTGGAGAAGAGAAGGCTGAGTGGAGACCTCATAGCAGCATTGCAGTACCTGAAGGGGGGCCTATAGGGATGCTGGGGAGGGACTCTTCATTAGGGACTGTAGTGACAGGACAAGGGGTAACAGGTTCAAACTTAAACAGGGGAAGATTAGATTGGATACAAGGAAGAAGTTCTTTACTGTTAAGATGGTAAGGCACTAGAATGGGTTGTCGAGGGAAGTTGTGAGTGCTCCATCCCTGGCAGTGTTCAAAGAGAGCATTGGGTGACATGGTTTAGTGGGAGGTGTCCCTGCCCATGGCGAGGGGGTTGGAACTAAATGATCTTAAGGTACTTTCCAACCCTAACTATTCTATGATTCTATTTTCATTTAGCCAGCATCAAGACAGATAAAATCTACTACATTTATACAACCAGTAACAGTAAAGAATGCTGAGGCAGCTAGTCAAATCAAGTAAAGTATTAACAAACAGGAATACAAACATTTCTGAAATGAAAGAGGAGGACTGGATAATCTCTTCTTCAAATCAATTGACCTGAATAGCAGAAATTATTTTCAACACTTTCAAATACTCAAAGCATATCAAACTCAGAAAAGACTTAATGCCTAGCAGAACCACACTAACATACTTTGTCACCTGAAGTATGATGGGAAAAGTGTTGGCTCACATCCAAAACAGCACTTAAGCTGACTAAAGTGAAACTTAAGTGGAACATAGGTACTAAGTCCCAGAGTGCAATCACAGCCCCCTCTTCATCTTGTACATGTCCAAATGGCTTCAGGTACTTTAGTCTTCACTTTTCACATTCCTGAAGCACAGAAATGGTGTAGGGCATGCCAAACACTTTGGAGCTGGTCTCATAAAAAAGCTCTTTCAGGATTTGCAGACAAGATCTACTCACACGGTGACCCTCTGCAAGGCCAAGCAGGCTAAGAGGTTACACTCAGCAAAGCCACAAAAATCACAGCCCAGCATCCCTGAAAACAGCAAAGGGGTGAAGAAGTTTTGCCATACGTCTTTTCTATGACAACTTTGCTATTAGAGCTGTGGAAATAAAAGACACTGTTTCAGTACCGTCATTGTACTGAAGGGATGTATACCTACATTTAAAACACACAGAAGCTGAAGAAACAGACGGGAGCCTGTTCCCCAAAGCAGTTTTTCTGTATTTTATCAAATGAATGTTTATCAGAAACCCCATTTTCTCCTTGGTGATGAAATACCCTTGGCACTTGACCACTTAATTTTTTTTTTTTCTTTCTGGCCCCATAAATCTTAAACACTTGACTGTGTTTTGGCACAGCTCCATTTCAGCAAGACCTACATCCCAGTTATGGCTTCTCTTGCAGAGGTAGCAAATGTGTGATGTCCTCAGGCTGGGCAGGATGAACCTGAGTCTTTTTCTTCCCAAGCAGATACTCCAGCCAGTAGACTAGTACAGAAATAACAAAAACACTATTACTTTCTTTCATAACAGGTTTTAAAAGAAAATATAGAGTCATTTATGCCTATAAAGAGGAACAGCTCCAGAAGAAGTATTAGGTTGCAAATCCCAGTTCCACAATGGCTTCTAATTTAGGGCTGCACAGGAAAAAAAAATCGTATCAGGCTTCAGCATTTCTGTAAGCCACTCAGTGCCTCTTCAGTCCCTCAGCATGATGGCTGGTTTGGAACCTCTTCTTATACTCCTAATTCTCCGCATTCACTGTGTAAAGAGTGCAGGCCTCCAAAGAACAGATGAGAAATAATCCGTGCTACTCATGGCAAGTAGCACAACCCCCAAGTCTACTATATCTTGTTGCGGTTGGGAGCCTCAGTGAACTCCTCAGTTAGCAAGATGCTAAATTTTCTGTTTAAGGACTGCATTTATTATTTACTACCCATTTGGCTGGGGTTTACTTTGATTTCAGCTGTTTTCAGATGGCTTTGAAAGAGGTCAAGACTAGAATCAACTTTCTCTTCAATCCAGCAAGCAAAAACCAAACAAGACAGTAGTAGCAAACCACAGCAGAAAGCATAATTAATGTGACGCGCTTCCTTCCAACACAGAGAGCTAAGGTGTGTGTTTGGGATTGCAACTCAAATCTCTTAAGAAGTAATGACACAGTGCAATAACCCAACAGTGCAAACACTGCAGGCAATACTTCGAAAAGCATTCATTCTTTTTAATTTTAAAAAGACTGGGAGCATATGACTAAATATGACTTTGCATTGCCTTTCCCATATAGAACACTTTAAAAAGGGTTAATTCTGGAGAACCGTGTTTTCCTGTGGAACAATATATACTATGCACATATTCCAATCTTTTCCCTTCCCCTCTCCTCATAAGTGGTGGGAAAGTACAACTCAGAAAATATGCCATCCCATATCTGTCTCCCACTCAGCACACACTAACTCAGTTCTCCAAGATCTCATCATCACAGTGTTCAGCTCATTAAATTCAGCTGAAGGAAGAGAACTGAGCTGCAACACTAAATGTGCACAGTTTGTGTTTACCAGCAAGAACACTGTACGTAGTGTTGCTTACAACATACCCCGTAATACGGAAGCTTTCTTGTTGGCTGCTTCGACAATTTATCTATTCATATCAAAGTGAAACAGAGGCTGCTTTAAAACTGTTGCTCCTTGTCCTAATGGGAAAAGAAGAATATTAAAAACTATCACAGTGAAATCTCTGTTGCCATCAAAAGGTCATTGATTCAACAGACAAACAACCTAGTGTTAATGATTTAACGAAACATTTTTCACATGGATTACATGCTCATCCATCAATATATTTTTCACATCAAGAAAATAATTTTTTAAATGCCAATTACAAAGAATCGTGCAAACAAATACAACGCCTAAGAAATTATGCTTCTGCCTCAAAAAAAAAACCAAAACCAAAACCAAAAAAAAAAACCCCACACAGGAAAAACAACAAACATACAAAACGTAATTAAAAACACAATTAAAAAAGGAAAAAAAATCCTGCCATTGTTTGGAATTAAGACTCAACAGAAGAACTGTCCTAAAAAAAGAACAATATTGTTGTCCAATTTGTTCAGCAGCCTCTTGATTAGAATAGGGCTATACACAAGCAATCATATAGGCTTTTATTTCTTCACTCGTCTGTCTCTTGAGCACATACATGCATAAGAGAGAAGCTAAATGCCTGATCTTTACTTCATGTGACCACCACATTCCTGCCAAGTAGTATATGAAATAAAATAAACATTACACGTTATTTCAGCCATTCTAAATTTTAGAAAAATGAAACTCAAACAATAAATGAAGCAGAAAGCAGTTAAGACTGTTTAACTTTGAAAAGCACAGTTGACTACTGAAAATGAAAATGGGAGTGTTTTTTATGCCAGCTTCAACAACATCAAGTTAATATAAGAAATGTGCAAGTTAGGATTTTGTCATAAGATAAATGTAGCAGTTTTAGCAACAAACATATATGGATATCTCCATAACTGATGATGACACACTTACTATATATGAAATATAAGATTTATACATATAAGATTTCTAATATAAGATTTACAGTGTACTTAACTATTTATTGCTTTTAAGTACTGGTTGGTGACTGCTGCTGTTAAAAAATTGTGAGTGTTGAAGATGTTGATAGTTAGGTGGGCTTCTTCTTTATTGTTTTGGTTTAAATTAAAGCTCCTCTCATTTAGGGTAGAGTTAAACATAGTCATTCTAACTAAATCTATGTAAGCCATGGGTGACTGCTCCAAAACAATGTTATATAGATGGCAAAAAATTTAAAATCTTTCCATGATGTACTAACTACCAGTGCAGAGAGCAATAGAATTAGGTAACTGAAAAAGGATTTCCTTACAGCAGGAGATTATGAGAGAGTATGAAATGAATTATGCATGCATGTCAGCAGCAGATTGAAATCATCTTGTGGCAAGATATTAGAACTAACACATTTCTATCTGTGACTTATTTACCACTTTTGTAACTTGACTGTATCTTCAATGTGGGAGTTTTTCAGGAGATATAATACTGCAATTCATGAAGAAATTTTTGACAACATTTGGAGTAAGTTGTTGCTCTTGATTTACTAACTGGTTGGGGCGGTACTAATCTTGTACAAGTTGACCATTTAAAATCATAGGGCTAGACATGACTAAGCACTGCTACTTTCGACTAAGCTGATAAATCTGGCCATCTATGTATTAAACAAAATGAGAGGCTGATACCCAGAATTCTTTCAGTAGTTGCATCAATGTGATTTGAACTAGAAGTATTGTACTTTTGTGTATTTTTGGCTCAATTACTTATTTCCAGGAGCAACAAAAACAACAAAGAAAATATATTTATCTTACAGAAGCCTCTTTTGTGCTGTGCAAACACATTTTTTCCCATTCTTTCTGGATATACAGAGAACGATCAGATGCAAGCTCATCCATGTACAGTCATTTGCAGGATCAGCTACAGATGTTATGCTCCCTGCCCTAAAGAGATCAGAATGAAATCCATAGGAGTTTTGTCACTGACCTCTGAGAGACCAGAATGAAGTCAAAGAAATTCTTGTCCTACAACTATTTCAAATGCAGTAGAAATACAAAGTAGCAGTTGAAAACTTGAGTCATAATCTAAACAAACTAAAATGGTCCAGATTGCTCTGATGTTGGGGGAGTGTTCATTTAAAGCTAATTCTATAAACTTTGATCCCAGACACAGACTCTGTGATACTGATTCTACTAAAAGGCTCCTATCCAACTAATCTGCTCATTCTGACAATGTATTTATGACACTAGTATTTAAGGATCTGCACAAGATTTATAGGCTACTACAGTGTGAACTCTTCCCAGTAAAGTCCTCATTACTTTCAGAAAAATGGGGAATGTTATGATCATGTTTATTGTTATAACCTTTTCTCTTTTGAACTAATCAAATATGGCTTAAATGATTCACAGGGAAGACAAAATATTCACAAAAGCTCTAGAAGACAGCAGTTATTGATGGAAGTATCAGAAGTGTGCAGCTTTCCCAGCAGCAGAAAAAGCCTGTCTCATTTGTGCAAAACAAAAAGAAAAAACACCACCCAAAACTGGCATTGAACATTTCTGTCATTTATAAATGTCCACAGTGTCACTCAGAAAACAGATAACTACTGTACAGTGAATTAAGATCCTCAGTCCAGCTGGTCCATTTTTTCTAAGCTTTAAAAAACATTTCCAAAAATACAAAGCATTTTTAATGGATTTCAATGGCCTCTTTCTTCTTTTACATAAAAATCACTCAGAAGAAGGATGTTTTCTTAAAAACAATCTGCTTTCCAGGTCCACCCTCCCAGGCATGTCCCTTGGAGCCGTTCCCAAACTATCCCCAAAGCACTATCGTTTCAGCAACTGGAATGAAAACTTCTTTTAATTGTTTGAGATCCTGCAGGCTTCTATCTGAGAACAAAGCATGCACATAAAGCACATTCTATGGCCATGATTCAAGTTCTTTTGAAAATAAATGATATATTGAAACAATGCTATGTTATATAATGCAGCCTATCTGACACTGGATACTCAGTATCACACCAAAGCGTAGCCAAGTTCATTTCTCACCCCTGCAATTGGACATACTAGAAGCACGATAAAACTTACATAAAGCAACTTTTTCATTATGCGGAACCTAAAGCATTTGGTTGAAATTTGAAGAGACTTTACCATGAAGAAGAAAAGATAAAGTCTGTTTTGCGACAGACAAAATAATTAATTCAAAACAAAAGTCTATTTGATTGTTGGTAGCAATACATTTTACGATGACAAGAACAAGAGAGTATCTAATGAAGCTCAAAAGCAATATATTTAAAGCTGACAGAAGGAAGTACTCTAACACAATGTCAAACTAACCTGCAGTCTCATTACTAAAACGTACCACTGAGGTCAAGAGCTTAGCAGGATTCACTAAAAGAACTAAAAATTCTACACCTAACGAGGAACTTCATATACACATCAGACATGATTTCTGAGAACCCATCATAGAAAGAGACAGTTTCTTTCATGGATTGGCTATTCTTTAATTGCTGTTTCTGAAGATTTTATAATATTATACATCTGAGCTTGAAATCTGGACTCAACAACTTGTAGAGCCACCAACTGTAGTGGAGTAGGCTGCTTATCTCTGGCAAGGGGCAAAATACTGAAGAAATTGCACAAACATTCTGATTTACAGTGTGATGACCTACATTCTTCCAACCAAACCAGTAAAAGCCAGAATGTAAATACTTTCAGAGAACTTTAAAATTGCTTAATTAAAAGTAAATTTGCTAGTCAATTAGAGAATCAAGCTAAACAAATTTAAACAATCTCTAAATGACTGCATATTTATAAACACACAGAATTTCTTCCACATAGCCCTTAAAAAACAGTACACGTCTTCCCTCATTTATCCCTTCTTAGCTCTTATATCTATCTATCTACAGACCAAATGGCTCAGCTATAACGTAAACTTGATGACAATTGATTTTGTAATTTAAAGCAAAGGTTTGGGCTGTTCTTTTTTTATTTTTTCTTGTAGTTGGCATGCATTTCCCAGACAGTATAGAAAACTTCACATTTATTAAATTAAGCCTTGGGCTTTCAGAAGACTTTACAAAAGGTTATGTTTGTAATCTTCAGTGTTTATTTTACTATGAAACCAACACATTCGGCAATAAGTCAGATTTATTGTGAAAATAAACACATTAGGACCTTATAAATAGCTGTTAGAAAAGTTCCGTATGGTCTGCCAAAAGCCCCAAATGATTGGTTCATGAACTTTTCCTCTGTATGCTCTAATGCCTTGAAAAAAATGTTTATTTTTGACTGGTTATGAATAGATGAGGATTATATTTCATCTATAGCCTCCATTAAAGTATCAGGATTTAGAAAACTTCCAAACTTTTAAGAAACTCACATCAAAAAAAATAAACTGTTGACAGCAGATATACATAATGGAACGGCACAGTGGAGTGTTATTTTAAAGCTGCCTTTGCACAACAAGTTTCTCAATTTACCTGATTATATCCTCTAAAAAGAAAGAAATAAATTGTTACTTAACAACACTGGAAGAGTTCAGTGTTTATCTACATGCCTATAGCGATTGACGCAGCATAGGTTAATGTAAATAACTGTTTCTGCTTCATTAAGGAGGATCTTACATTGTCTTATACCTGCAGCAGATAAGCTTTTACAAACTTAAGGGGTCTTTTGATGAGAGGTTGGACACATATCAAGCTGCACATGACCCCCGAATCCTTTAGTATGGAATGCCCCTGCAAATTTGCTCCCTTGGAATGACAATGGTTTCCCCAGTATCAACAAGTCAGCTCTGATTTCCAAATCACTTCCAGCAGATGGTCTGCACACACAGACCAAGACGCCAACTCCTAATACCAGGATGGAGATCTGTTCCTCTAAAATGTAACCATATTTCTACAACTGTGCAGAATGACCAAAGTCCTCATCCTCAAACTTTAAAAGGATATCTTTAAAATTATATTCCACAGTTCCTGTGAGTATGAAACCAGCTGTCATAATTTAAATAAAAAGCATATCTGAGTGGACACCATATTAGGGAAAGGTTTCTCAGTACTGTTAATGCAATAATAACAGGGAGGGCCAGAAAACATCTTCATTTTATGAAACCTAGAGGCTTGGTTTTATTTTCTCAATCAACACTAGAAAAAGAAATCAGGTTCATAATGTTTCTGAAGGAAACAGGAGAGATAGAGAATAACTGAGAGCCCAGCAGGCAGCATAAGCCTTGTGACAGGGAACAGCCACTGTTGCCCAATGTGGAGCAAAACATTCCAATCCAGCACTTCCCTGATCCCGGAAAACACCTTGTCAGCTTTAGTTCTCAAATCTGATCCTTTTTTAAATGAATAAAATAAATGCTATTTGCATCAGACTGGTTCAACAGAAAACACTGCCAAGTCACTTACCCTAGGTACAGCAGTGATCCCATGTAAATCCAGCCACCCCTCCCACTGAAAGCGTCACCAATGCATTTATACAAAAATTTTCAGGTTTGAATTACAGAAAATAGCCCTCCCCCAGTTTTGAAAACAGATGTAGGACTCCAATGTCACCTGATACCCATCAGAAATAAAATGACATTCCAACTGTGAAAAATCCCATGCAGCAGAATTCCTCTTAAGTGAGCAGAATTACCCCCTCCTAAGTAAAAGATTCTTTTTTTGTTTGTTTGGTTTTTGTTTGGTTACTTTTACATGCTACAGCAGATGTAGCACATTTTGTATTAGTTTCTGCTTGAATGAATAATGGAGACATGAGCACTTGTATAAACAAGGAAAGGTATTTAATGAACATATTGTACATACTAAAGAGCCTGCTTTCTGTTGGAAGAGTGTAGAATGCATTCTTCCAAGTGCATGAAAATCCCATATTAATGATGCATGAGTTTTCTGTGAACTGGGCCAGGCATAAACTGTCAACTGCATTTAAAATACTGAATCAAACCTGCTAATTGTTCATTTTAACATTTAAATATATATAAATATATCCTCCTCCCCCTGAAAACAGAAAATATCTAAAATGACAGTATTATTTTTGTATAGTTTTTCATTAGAGATCATTTGTTTGTATTTCTATTTTTAAAATTCAAGCCTGCTTCTCCCAGATTAATGTGCTTCTCTAGAACTGCAATTTGTTTCATTGTGCTTTCATTCATTTTCATTCTCTCCATGAGCAACAGTGACATTTGAAAAACCAAAAGAAGAGGACAGAGTAGTTGGAACCTTATATTTACAGTGTATTTATAGCACATGGCACGTTGAACACAGTTTTCTGAAAGATATTATTAGATCTGTCAGTGAGTGCCCTGGTGCTTTTTCAGGACTATAGGTTCAACCTACAAAGACAAGAGCTGAGGCTTTAAATACCTGATTGTAGTCAGAGCCTTGAGTGAAGCACTGGCTTCCTATGCAATAGGAGCACAAAACCTACCAGTCAGGACAAGGCTAAAAGTCCATCCGGCCAAGAGCCCTGTATCCAACTGTGGCCAGGAGTTGAAACTCATAATAAATCCTTATCAGGACCACTGATGCCTCCCTCATGTACTCTCCGAGCTTTGCGCTGGATGCACCACATGTATTTCATCATCCTTTACTCATTTAGAGGAGACAGCGCATGCTGACACAGGGATTATACAGACAGCATGCTGACATGATAGAGCAGAGCTGGCTGATGCAATGGGAGGTTGCCATGACTTTTCCCATGGTTACTTGGAGGTCAGAAGTATAGCAGGAAGCACAGTAGGTAAGAGCTACTTTGTCTCACTGAAATGGTCGTGAGTATTTCAGACCCCTCACATGCATGAAGCTGTGTAAAGAACTTCTCCAGCTCTGGAGCACTGTGTTCATTGATAAAAGGGAGTCTGTACCAGTTTTGAAGAAGGCATTTTTTGCAACCTACTGCCATGGAGACTAAAAACAGTGACATAAATTTTGGCTTAATAGTTTGAGACCAGCAAGTCAAACAGCAGGTGTTGTGTTGACAGATATTTGGGTGACAATGACTTCCGGATTTTAATCATAGTGATTAAAAGGTGAGGGAATACTAGAATTCACAGCTGGCATTCCCAAACTGTGCACGATCCTTTCAAAGTGCTCCCACAGTGTGAAAACACTTTGGTTAATCATAAATAGAACCACTCATTCTTACGAACTTTCCTTCAAACAGGACTGCGGGAAAGGTACTTCCCCCATTCGTGGCCTTTAATGCACAGCTTTTCTCAGAGGAAGGGTGGCGACAGTGATGTTCTCTCCCTTCTACTTTAGCAAACCCACTCCTATTTCCAATAGGTAAAATCTCAACTGTTGTCAACCTTCCACATATGCTCCTAAAGCAGGTACTTGGTATCTCTCTTACGGACTTTCTCAATCCCTGACATTCAAGTTTTCTAATCCAGGATTAAACAACTCTTCATCAAATTAACAAATAAATTAGTCACAACTATATTGGTAATGAATTCAACAGCATTTCCTGGCTTGCACACAACCACAAACTGAAGTCTTCAGGTTATAAATTGGTTTTGTCATGTAAAAGAATACCTTTAAAACCAGAAGGAAAAATAAAAAGAGCTCACAGATAACTCAGTGGTATATATTTTTTAAAACTTTTTAGCAAAGTACGTGGCAAGTGCATTTACCTCACGCAGCCACCCATTGGCTGAACAGCTCCATATTTCATAAGTATTCAAAAGAAGATGTTACAGAATTTGTACACCTTTTTTATCATCTGCCAAGCTCTCACTGTAGACAATTCAAACTTCAATATCAAACCTAGCTCTGATCTGCTGGTTAATCAAAACACTTATGAAAAAGCCAAGCAAAAAATTGCTAGATATCCCCCAATAATATGCATACCCAGATGAGAAAGCACCATCAAAAATATATATATTGAGAGCTATTACTGAATTTAAATAAAACTATAAAAATAGAAATAAACAAAAATTGTTTAGACTTATAAATACTTTCTTAAGATGAGAAACTATTGACAAGCTACTTGACCAAACAGTTCAGCAAGGTGGTATTTACCTTACCCATCAGTTAAGACACTACTGAAAACTTACCCGTTCAAACAAATTTCACAACTTCAAAAAGCTCCTGTATCTCACTTCTGACAGAAAGACAAGTCGGTAGAATAGAAAAATCTTTGAATTAACATCTTGGTTTTGACGCTTGCACGTAACAAACTTGGTGTGGGAAAACTTATGCTTACATAATACAACACACGATGAGGAAAACAGAGTAACCAGAGATACCAGCACTGCAGCACTCTCATTATGATTTCTCATGCACAGGGCTTTTCCATTTCTTTGTAAACACACTGTTCATTATTTTTGTGCAGACACACGTGCATCTATTTTAAAATCTATAAGTATTTTAACAGGAACTGTGTAACAGTTATTACTCTGACCTAGAAACAGAAACAAATAGGTTCATCACAGTAAATTATTTTTGTTTAATACAGATGTTTTATTGGAAGCAGTAAGCTTCAGTGCCTCAGTCATGCAGCAGCAATGTGTAGGGAACAAATTGCTAGAGGCCAACTAATTAAACAGTTATGAAGAGATGACATGACCTTTTATTTTCCAAGTAATTATAATTAATTTTGTAAAAGAATTAATAGTAATCTAATTATATACAAATATATAGAATATATGATAAATTATACATTGCCGTGATAGATGAGTAGCAGAAGTGCTTTTAATTTTACACTGCTGTCTTTCACAGCCAATTATGGGCTCTCAGCTGAGAGTGAGAGACCATCATCATTAACTGAATCCAATTTCACATTGATAAAATTGATCCTATTAAAATAAACCTACTGGCACAACAAGCAACTTTCATTGTTCCTTTCCAATCAGCCATGAGGGAAATGGGAAGAAAGCTCTATCTACTTCTACTTTGATCAATAAGCTCTTTAAATGGCATTCACAATGTTCTGCACTGATGCTGCCCTTTGAAGAACCATTCTGCAGTTTTAGTCAACCAGAGAGCAAAAGGAAGCCAGTAACTTTCACCACACAGAGCTGTATGCATTTTCTGCGCACCACCTACTTAGATATCATCAACATGAGCACTGACCAGATAACTAAAATAGTTTATATGCCTCAAAGTTTTACATAAACAGTGAAAGTAGTAGTGGTGTTCTGGTCAAACATTCCAGTAATGTCAAAACAGATTTTAAACTTCAGCTAGTTAGGAGACACTAAAGGTTAAATATTGATTGACAAGAAACTATTAAATGGAAATGTTTTCATTGGCATCATCTCATCTCTATGAGCTCAGCAATCTTCAGTCATGTGCTTATAAACAGTAATTCTACTGTGTCTGAAACCCTAGCAAGCTGCAGATATGGACTGTATCAGCACAAGAAAGTAGTTTACTCAGCTGCTCCCTTTAGTGGCTCTGCCTAGGGAAGTGCAATTTAAGGTTTGGACTTCCTTTCTAGAATTTTTACATGTTAGAACAATACATCTGAGTGCAGTACATCCCTTTCAAGAGCTAGCTGTCTAAAACAAAAGTCTATGCTATCAAATGAAAGACCAGTTTTATATATGCACAGCATCTCAATTTTACTTAATTTAAAAGAACCAACCCGGTTATTCTACAACGTAAAGCTGAAAATCTACTTATCAAGTTTGACATACATCTGAAGAGTAGTTAGTTGGTGTTTTCACAGTAAAACTACTAAAAAGTACCAAAAGTATTCAAAGCATTGTGGTTCCAGGCATTTTTTGAAGGCTTACATAAAAGAGAGGGTTACACCCCGCAGACCTCTGAAATTTGTACAGATGTTCTTACTTCTTTCTATTTAATCAGGCCATGCCTATTACTTACCCAAAAAGATAATTTGAGAGAAAGTATTTTCATGCCTTAATCACATTATCTGAATTCCAAATAAATTGCTACCTTTAGGCACCACTTTTAGTCACAGGCAACAGAGCTGCTTGGCTTTTCTTTCCCACTTTAACATTATCCAATCACATGTAATAAAATACCAATTTATGAGTAAAATTAATAGATAATAAACAAAATACAATGCAGTGATGTGAAAAAAATATTAATACATTTAAATCAGTACAAAGTTACATACAAAACTTTTAAAGGGCAATAAAGAGTGGACAAGTGGTACATCTAATGCAATGCCTACTGTTGTAACAGGTATTGTGACACAGCGGTATCATCTTATTCACAGATATTTACAAATATTACTGCTATTTTCTAACTCCATGGTACTTTTCTGCTTTTATGTGGACTTAAGAATCTTCTATATTAAGCGTACATTTTAATCCTGGAATGATTTTTATATGTGGGGTTTTTTTATTAAAAACTATCATTTTAAACAGCAGAAAGATAGTATTTCTTTCTCCTTCTGAACAATGACATTGTACACAGAGTTAACTGAAATGCTTAGGATTATACTGTAACTATTAATCAAAATAAAATACTGGAAAAGGTTTCTCCTTTTCTCCTTTCAATTGTGGCTGAACATGACTTAGACAAAGCCAAGACATCTGTGGCATTCAGTGTAGGAAGCAACACTGCCCTTCATCTTGACCTTTTTTCTCTCTGCTATATTTACAGAAGGAACAAATTACAACTAAAATTAATTTTTTGGTTTAGAAAAAACAAAGGTAAATTTTAAACCATAAGTGTAAAATGTGTGGTATGGATGAAAACCTGTGGTAGTGGTAAAACTAATATTCAGTCAAGTTTTCGAAAAAGGAGCAAATGCAAAGCATGTTACATAAACTGTTGGAGTGTGTACTTCTTCACATTATCTGAAAACCAAAGTGATGAAGGTTATTAAAAACCAAGATACAGAAAACATAACTATCTCATGTAGAAGGCTGCGTATAAAGAAGCTGTCAGCTGCCACTCAGTTTGTCTGAAAATATGCAGGCATAAAATCATTATGAAAAATGAAAGGAATCAAATCCAGATTTCAAAAAGAGGAGCAGGGTGGAACTGAAGGAAGAGTTCTCTAAGTAGAAGACTGTCCAGGAGGAGACGGCAAATAAGCATTATCCAGGTAGTAACACATTGCAAACTGTGAATGTGCTACATCAGTGAGACGCAAAAAGCCTGAACCATGGTCAGAAGATGAAAATTCAATGGCTGTACTGCCACACAGCATAAAAATTTATATCTAACAGGAAATGGAATATAAAGTTGACATAAAGTGCCAAATTCAGGGAACACAAATCAGTCCAGTAGTGCTTTTACGATATTTTCCATATCACATACTATCAAGAATTATTTCCCACACAGTTTTTCTTTTTTACTGTAACATTCCATGCACACATGATTTCCTACCCCAAAAGCTACAATTTTGCTTGTCACTATGGAAAACCTGTCATCTATGCCACCTCAATAAGCTTAGTGTTAGTGAATGACAAAAACCTAAATTTATAACTCTGGTTTACATTCGGTGTAGCTGCCCTCAATGCACATACATGAGGAGCACTGCCACACCAAGTACCATATTTAAGGTTTGCTTCTACAGAACTTGTTTCTCACTGAGAACTCAGGAACACAAATGGGTTTTGAAAATTTCATCAAGGTAATAGAGGAAAACAGAAGGCAAAGAAGAAAAGCATCAATTATTTTAGTTTATCAGGGAAAAAAAAAAAAAAGAAGCATGCAACATGATTATGGAGTCCCATAAATCAACACACATAAAACAAAATACTGACTGAATTTTGCGTATTTGGAAAAAAAGCCACAAATCACTTCTTACATTTTCTATGTTGACATTGATTTAACTTGTAAAAGCAATAATGTCCATAAAACCACTGCATTGTCTTCCTCTACTAAATCTTTAGAGTATTAAAAGATTAATTCTACATAAATACAATTATGTTAATTTCCTTAAAGCAATCTTGTTAACTAGTATCAACAGCACGTTCCAACACGAGCTTCTTAGGGGCGTAGTGAAAGATGCATCTCCACTGTTTTACCGTTCTGTGTGCATGCACACCACAGAAAAAACTGCCCATAACATTGCACTTTAACTGGTAATCTACTTGCTTTTCACCCATTTGCACTAACTGAGAAAAAAAACATAGTTAAACCATCATGAGTATTCAAGACCAACTATGATCTTGCACAAATCAGCTGAAATACTTACAGAAATGTAGGAAACTCATGTATTTTTAAACATACAGTATTAAATTGTCTGGCAACCTACATGCAGTAAAACCTAAAATATTGTACACAAATTTTTGGAAAACACCAGAAATTCTATTCCATATGAATAAAAGAGATGAATGAAAAAGAGAGGCAAAATGTGAATTATTTTAAAAATGGAATCTTGGTCACACTAGATTTCCTGGGCAGACATTTATTAGAATTGAAAGACTCATTATCAAGCTACATCATCTCTAAGAAAAGATGAGTTTGAATAGGTTCCTACATCTCATCCTTTTCCTGTAAATATCCGATTACCACAGGTCATCGAATTCAGTACAGTCTCTAATTCAGGGCAAAGGGGAATGCAGAGTCAACGTGACAGGAAAGTTTGCTTAGTATGTGAGATAACATACATTTAATATAGAGAAATCCAATTCCATCAAGTCAGAAGTGTTGCTGCTCAAATGTCTTTGCAATGTCCTTCTCTGGCTTTCAAACTGGCTTTCAAAAAGACAGAGAAGCCCACATGCAGTACTGTACTTACTCCTATGTGTATTTGCTTTGTAGTCACTCATGTAAAAGTTTATCTCTGAATCACATTTCTGAGTGGTTCCAGGTCCAGCAGTGATCCCACACACATTCTGAACTCCAGCTTTGTGTCACATGAAACTGATGCTGCTTCTGAACTCACAGCTGTCAAAGCCATATAGCTACACACATAAACTCTCTTCTCCAACTAATATATATTACAGAAAGAATTCTGCAGCTCAGATTATCTACTCATGTTAAAACAAAAGCTGTCCATACTTAAAGGGAAGAGCATTTTCAGGGATCGGCAAACTACAGGAGTCCCAAGGAAGGTAAAAAGCTTAGGTAACAGAAGTCCCACGAAAAAAAAAAAAAAAAGTTAAAATGGAAAGACTAAAACACAGAAACAATTGTTTTCTCATTTACTCAAACATTCATAGGATTCACCTGAAGCAGTGCTTTCAGGAAATTCAGAAAGCAGAATATATCTTTTATGTTAAAAGCAACACTCTCCATTATACATAAGGCCCCAGTCCAGTGAACAGGATGATTGCTACAGTCACGCCATTTCAATATACTAGTGGGGAACCTACCTCAAAGAAATAACTGGTGCCTTTTTTTTACACATAGGCTTGTGAAAAACACTAGCCATTTTCCCTAAAACAAGGTTTTTTCTTAGAGACAGCTTTCTCAAATGAAGAAAGTGGATCTCATAGAAAAGGAGTTATTCCTTTAATGAACAGAAGGTGGGGAGTATTCCCCCCCCCCCCCCAGTAAGTAGGTAACGTGACAAATTTCATAAATTAAGGAAATCTGTTTTCCCATATAATATCCTATTAATGATATATTAACTTATATCACCAAGGTTGTCTCAATAAACTTTCCAATTATGTATTAGACATGCTCTTTGAGATTGACATCATTAATACCAATGAAAATTAATGGGAATTCCACGATGCTCTTTAGCACATCAACAGAAGACATTCCCCAAGGGAGTTATTGAGGAACACCTACATTTAGCAGTAAAAGAAAATAACTAGAAAAAAGCGAGCACTTCAGCAGTCCTTATTAATACTAGAAGTTATTTTTTCTTTAAAGATCTTGTAGAAGAAAGGCAAAGGATATTTTTTTTTATTTGATAACATGGCAACTATAAACCTGGTTTGGAATATATGATGCTAGGAAAGTTGGCTGAAACCAAAATGCAATCAGAAAAAGAGAAGATGATAGAGAGTGCTTCAGTGAAAAATGCTTTCCTGTGGTTTCACTATAGTTGGAGTGGAAGAATCTTTCAGCGAATTTAAAACTGAATCTGCATTACATTCATCACCCTGTTAATGATTATAGGGAAACAGGCACACACTTGTTCACATTTGAGGTTCTTCCTAGAGACTTTTTCCTTCTTTCTCTTTCTTTCCTAATTAAGGAAAGATTCTGTTCTCCATTACTTTCAAATTAAATTTGACTAGTGAAACACAGAATATGGGGCAAAAGATCCTGCAGTGAAAAATATATCCAAAGTGGTAACTTCAACAATATGTGAAGTAATACCAGCAGTTTTCCCCATTTTCCAACTGTAAAATGTTCATTATATGTGATCGGTTAGTTCTCCCCTGGGATTTCAGTAAGAAGGTGAAGGCGTTGAGGGGTTCAAGAGAGTGGCTGGGAGCACAAAGAAAATACACACACACATTTCCATACCCTGTATTTCCATGTGTTTCCCAACTACATTCTTTTATAAGTCTGTATATATAGCTAGGACTAATTTAAAATTCCTCACTTAGCCAATGCATTCTTGCCTGAGTGGTACACAGCTGCTTCAGTCATTCAGAATATTTTGCAGGAGATTGAATTTGCTTACAAGTGGATATCTTCCCTGATGTCTGCTATAAATTAGCCTGAGTTCAAATAAAGGGAGTTTTATTGCATTATGTTTGGTGAGCTTCCTTGTGAGAAAATGCTCAAGAAAAAGAAAAGGAAAATTAGCTCAACAGTAGTGCCATTTTGAGTGTATGTACTTCTGGGAATTGTATCTGCAACCTTAGTAATGAACAGTAGTCTTTGTCAGTGAAAATGTCACTTCTATTGGAAAACTGTGGAAGGGAAAATGGTAGGCAGGTGTATTTTATCTATAAAACCATAGTCTCCTAGGTATCCACAGACACTGCTATACAACATTAACACAGTGCATTATATATATTATATTACTAGCAATATGTGTATTACTGTAACACATGTGTAACTGAAAACTGTAGCCGAGTGTTCTTAGCATTCATATAATCAAAATTTATATAATAAGCTTTAAAAAATATATTTGCTTGCAATGTTTTGAACAGTTAAACATCTGCTTGAAAGGGAAAACATAAAACTTCCTGTTATAGTGGTGCATTTTAATGAAACAAATTCCTGATTTTATTTCCTTGAAATCAGAGCACCACAAATACACTTACACAAAAAATAAAAATTCAGAGCTAATTAGTTTTTAAGACAGGGTCTTATTTTAAATTTCCACCTTATCAAACTGCACTGCAATACGAGCATACACAAAGATGAGAAACTATTTAGGTCAGTTAACTGTTCAAATACCTTTTTCCAAAGACAACAGAAGTACTCAATATCACCAATTAATACCAGCTTAGCTATGCAGCTTATAACTAAATAAAAAACACCAGATGTAAAGCCACCACTGAGCAGAAAATATTTAGAACTACAACTGTAGCATGCTATAGGGAAGGATTTCTCAAGCTTTCTATTCTTACTGCAGACAGCTCGTACATTAAACATTTGATGATGTGAGAAAAACAGAACACACTGTCTGTGCAAAAGCCTTTTGTATAGCATAGCAACAAAAATAAATATTTCATTGAAAACCCCTCAAACCTGTAAGGGAAGCTACTTTTATTACTTCTACAGTATCAGCTTTATCTTCTGGGTGGCCAAATATGCACTAGGCAAAAGAAAATGAAGTTCTGCAAAAAAAAGAAACTTCTTCATTGCTTTATATAGTCCTTGTTGGACTACATGGAATACTAAGTCTTCCCTCAAAATCTGGGGTATATCCCAGCACCTAGTAAAACACTGCATACAACCTGGCACAACACACACCCAAGAGAGTTTGTCACACACCAAACTGAATTTCAAAACTAAATTTCAAAACGTTTAAAGGATAACCTACTGACATGACAAATTTCCACAGACAGCAGCAGCTGCATGGCCTAGTGCTGTTGCCACTACTAACCTGAATTAAGTTGCCTGCCAGCAGTTCCAGCTGGCATAATACATTACTACGTGGTGTCATGCTGTTTATCTATGGTCAGTGTTTTGACATGCTGAGCTCCATGTGTTTATCCTCTTTTTACAGATAAAGCATAAATCCTGGAACTTCATGCAAAGTACTGATATCTTTAATTCATAGCCATTCTGGGTCTTATCAGCTCTAGTGTTACATGAATTTCATCAAAATAAACTTATAAACAAATTAAATTCTCTCACCTCTGCACACCATGGTACACAAGACGGGAAAAAAATAATGCAGGATACAGCTAAATGGCACCCTGGAGGCAAATAAAGTTTTGTGTATTCATATTTCCTGGCTTTCAGGTGACTCAAAGACCTGAAATAGTCCCTGGAAGAATAGTACAGACTCAGGGTAACCTCCTCCAAGCTATATTTGGATGGCACTTAATCGTGATTGCACAAAGATGCACAACCCCATCCCACCTCCAGCCTCCATGTGTCCTGGATTCTAAGTGTTATTCAAAGACACAAGTTGTCCATTACTAAACAGAATACAGTTTGATTACAGACAAACATATATGTAAAGTAGCAAAGTTTGTTACTTTGCTAGTGCCTACCCTTTTAAAGGTTCCCATCTTAGCGTCCACAGACTGCTGTCCTGTTCTCTGAGGTGAGCAATTACAGATGGATCAGGCCACATACCCCCTACTCCTGTAGTCACACTAAACAAAAAAGAAAAGCTACACTGTTTCATCATTTAATAGATACCTCCTGTACCAGAAATGGGAGAACTGTAAGCTATGGTGTATTCATAAGCTGTATGGCTCCAAATACTATATTTATTTCTAACATGCTAAGCTTGAAACTGTATACATCTGACTTCAAGAGCAGTGATATAGGAGCAATTCTATTGTCAAGGCTCATTTTGAGACGCTGGGAATATACATAGTGGCATTTTTGCAAATAACTTGTTATTCGAGAAAAGAAAACCTGTTTCTTGTTCTCTTCAGAGGTAAAAATAAGTATAAGGCTTATTGGTTGGGGTTTTTTTACATTTCATTGTATGATATATCCATCTTGACAAATGCTATTATGCTTATTACTGCAAAACCTTATCTAAGTAAAATAAAACAAAACCACCACAAACTAAAATGTTTCTTATTACACTTCAAAGTGTATTAATTTCTTCATTTCCCTTTCCTTAAAAATAGAAACCTATTTTAAGGTGAATATCTTTTCAAAATGCGGACAGTGAAGCAAGGACAACCTCCCTGAGCAAAGAGGATTGATAAAAAATATGGGACTTTATACAGTCCCATGGCTGTTCACTGCATTCACTACAAAGATATGGAAACAAGAAAGAGAACCTCTTCATCAGTTTTATACTAAACTCACAGCTAAGCCATGTTGAGCAGGTTTTGAGAATTTCCTGCAAAATTAGCTTTTTACATGTATGCTATTTTTAATGGCAATGACGTTTATTATTTCCAATAGTGAATCAAAACAAGGAGGTTGTTACCCGCAGTCCCATGTGGAGGCAACAAGAAGCATCCTCACCTCTACCATTTCTCTGATATCTCAGGATGTGACTAGACTCGCTGCTTTTGCCAACTCTGAGGCCAGCCCCTCCTTAATTACAGCAGCAACTATAACAAAACTTTATAACATTACTAACTAGCTCCACCACAACATATGGCTTGATTACTTCTAATAGGTTTCCCTCTTTGCAGTTACAATAATTCTCTTCAACCTATTCCTTAACTTGTACAAAAAGCACAGAGAATAATCAAGAAACAAACTCTTTACATGCTTTTCTGAAATCAAAATGGATTTTAAATGGAGTTTTGGTTTTGACATGTGAGGATTTTTTGCGAGGAAGGGGGTGATGTCTTTCAATTAATGTGAATGAGAGCCTGTCCAGAGCAAGCAAAATGCGTAAGGAATGCAGAACAGAGCCCTTGAGGTATTTGGGGGATGGTGAGGGAAACAAAATTAAAAGTAACTGAGGTGCCTCTGTTAAAACCATCTACTTTGTATGCACATGAACATTACCTTATTAAAGATTCATAAGGACTTTATAGTTTTAATGCACATGTGGCCAGTGTTACAGCACAATACCCAGAACTCTTAAAAAGGATTAAAAAAAGAGAGAAGACACTTCACTTTTTAAAACTGACTCCATTTTCATGAGAGATGAAGCCTCCTTTTTTAAACACCAAAGCACAGTTGCTGCAAAAGCCTGCCATTCTAACAAAGGTCTGAACAGATGAAAAATCAGTATTTCTGTTGCAATTCATATTCATAACTGCTGCCCATTTCCTACTTCTGAATTTCTGCATTTTCTTGCCCCAGCAAAAGATGAAACCATGCCCTTTAGTCACAAAACTTTTCTGCAATCACACAGCTGCCAGTGAGCAGCATCCTGAATGGCTCCTTAGCTGCAAAAGACAGTAAGGCAAGAAGAGTAGAAAAAGGATTTGGGAAGGGAAAGAATCCTCCCCATATGAAGTTGGAAATTTGAATACAGAAAGCTCAGCACTGGATTTCTGTAGGTCAGCCTAGGATAATTACAACTTCAGTAGGATCTACCCACTGTTTAAGGATGCGTGGATTTTTTCTTTATTATAATGTTTTGTAGTGAATGTTATACTCCACTTCTACTATGGCCTGTTGTGTTTCAAGGGTGCAGACACCTCTTTAGGAGCAGACATAATGGAGATGTTTCTCACAAGCTGGGTAATGTTGATGTCTCCTGTCCTGTTACTTTATTTTCACTGGAAAGGTGAAAAGCTTTCTGCTGCTCTTTTCCTTGTCATTTTCTTCTGTGGTCCAAATGACCCATTTGACTTTACAGGAGTTCCTTTATTTTTCTCTTTGCCAAAAATTTGCCTGGTAAAAAGCAATAACTTTAGACAAAAGACAGACAAGCATAAGCAAGCCCTCAGCAAACTACCTAAGCTTGTACTGGGGACTAAGGGAGGACCGAGTTACATATCATTAGACCTCTGGCACAGTTGCACAAAAGAAGTTTTACAAGATAGCCAGTAACTAAGAAGTATCCTGCAGAGGGGTTAAAATTGTCAACTTGATTTTTTTGCTTCCCTAAGACACTCCTAAATACTTTTTTCCAACGCAACACACATCATCACTCATCGCCCAGATCCTCCCTTCAGTGCCCTACAATGCAATCTGAAGCATATTATTTTTAAGCAATGTGAATTACTTCCTCCTCTTCTGTGTGGAGCCTGTGGCTCCCTCTGCACTATTCACCGTTCATTCTAGCAATAAGGAACCCAAAACAAACATCTAAACACAGGTTTCCAGCACTGTCCTAGGCTAGGCTTAGTCAGCCCATTCAGGTAAGGCCACATGCCTATGACTTAAGCAGATTTACAGCAATGATTTTTTTTCCTTTTTTTCAGTAACTTTCTGGTACCCTCTCTTTCAGTGTGTTGCTCTCAGCATCCCATCACTCATTCACAGTTGTCCTGTATTTACATCTTTCCAAGCTCTCTCTACTGTGGTACCAAACTAAATTTTCCAATCCTGCTCTTTCCATCTTGATTTTTATTTAATCTCACTCTCCATTTCTCTTGCTGCTATTTTTATCTTCTCTTTTACTCTTTCCACTAATCTTTTTAAAAGCAGAGGCCATAGTTAGAGTGCTTTAAGTCTTAATAACAATATTACCGTCTATGAAGATCACCTTCATCTCCAGGTTGGTTGAGCATGCATGGTTCCCTGATAATGGTTAATGCGCTATTTGGCTTAGTGCTGTGACTCTTCAGAGAAGGTAAGAAGTTTAAAAAGTATTGCCCTGCATTCACCCAGGACACGTAAATCCCTGATAAAACAGGCAGCCTTCCTATACATTAATTTCCAATTCTGTCCACCTTCTTGTAATAATAAATCCAATGCCCTATATATCCAAATCTCTATGTTATTAAAATATTTGGTGTTCTCTGTTTGACTTTCATTCTCCAAAATTATTTGGCATTACAATTCTCTATACCCCAAGATAATTATCTCACTATTTTCCTCAGGAAGACAGAGTATTTTTGTAGTGACTGACCACATCTTTACCACGTCAGGCTTAGTTAGAGATTAATTATAGGTAATGCTATCCTGCCTATGAATTTTCATTCTCACAGTATCTTACAGCTACATTAAAAGAAACAGATTAGACCACATACTTACAATAAGTGTCAGTCACAAAAGCAGCAACAAACTTTTAGGAAGACAGGCAAAATGTAAATTTATCAGTGTAAGTTTATTCAATGATATTCCTTAAACTCTGACTCAGTAAAAGCTTACTTTGTTATACATTCTCATCATTATAGCATGTTCATTATTAAGTATTCCACAGGATTACACAAAAATTATTCATATGCTTATGCCTACTTGTAACATGGGGTAGACACAAGTTGACAATTATTGTTATCAAGGGTATCGTAAACAGTAAGAGCAATTCCTATTATGAAACTTGAATTTCTGAGAAAAATTCAAGAGGATAGTGGATACTTCTTGGTATCAGGTATTTGATACATCACCATGAGGAAAATTTCCATATTCTTTATGATACCACTCCATAGCCCACAGCCACAGTAGCCCTTAAAACATTATTTCTTCAAAGTATTTAACAAGAAAAATCAACAAGAAAAGGCAGATATATTTATAATCCTACTGTTAATTTTATCATTTTATGCTTAGCATTTCTTATTCTGCCAAATTATCTAATCTGACTTGCTTCTAACAAAATAAATAATTTAGCAATTAATGCTTGTATTGCTAGGCATTAGCAATACCACAGGTCATTCAGAACTCCGAAATTGAGGTTCTTATCTTACCATGAGACTAAATTCTGACATACAGCAATCTTTTACCTTTCTTTTATTTAGGGTTTTTACTTTTTCCTCATTTTTTAAGCTTTTAAAAAATACTTGGTTTTTGCCTCACTGGTTAGGTTCAAAGGTTCACTGCTGTTGCAAAACTTATTAAGTCACAATATGACACTAGTTTTCTAGGTGAGCTTTTTTTCATATGAGAACCGTTTTAATGGAATGTTTTCTATTTAATTCATTGTCAACTTTTAAATATTTATTTATATGCATATTAAACTACTGATATTGTAATTCTACCATCATGTACAAGGACTTGATAATCAAAATTCTCATAATCCAGTTCCCAATTGATGAAGCTCCAATTTTTCTATCAATGCATTTCATCCACATACACTTCTGCTAATTATAGTCCAGAGCCCTGTACTATAAGAGCACTGCTTTCTCTTATTTTCTTAATGCACACAATCCAGCAAGTTACCTCAAGAATGGCTTCTACTGGGGATTTTCCACAGTGTTTAGATATGACACACACATATAACGTACCAACTGAATGTTGTTACATCATTGAATTTATTAGTTAATATAAAACTTTGCACAAATGTAGCGTGTATTGTTTAAAAGCTTGCATCTCAGCCAATTATTGAACTGTGCAAGTTCACATCTGGAACACAGGGACAAATCCTGAATATTTCAAATCTGAATATAACAGTGCTGAGGGAGGAGAAGGAAGTGCATTAAAAAGAATAAAAAAATAGTGCATAATTTCTTTATATCTTGGCCAAAACAATTTTCCATTTGTTCTCAGAAAGAACTCAGCTGTTTTTTAATGAATGTCTGTAAGAAGTTAACCCCTGGCTTAAACTAAAATGGACCAAATAACAACCAAAAGATCTGATTAAATTATTTGCACTAATGATTAAAAATAGAGTGTTAGAACAAATCTATACTAAGCTTTTGGAAGAGACTTTGTATAGCTAAAGAGAAAAAAGATCCCAAAATTAAAGTTTTAACCTTTTAAATGTTTCAGTGCAGAAGAAAGTCCACTTTTAGGAAGATTTTTAAAGGAAGGTTTTGCAAAAATAACCTATATAATGTTACATTTGCCTGAAGGATGGCAACACTACTTTTAATGACAGTATTTATTCCATTCTAAAAACATGTTATCCAATTTCGTTAGACAATAAATAATTTAAAAACAGTGCACAAAACATATTTAAAAAGAGTTCCATGGTGTAGTAAATTAGATTGTTCTAGAAAAAGGAATTTATTACCTGTATTAATCATGCAATGACCAAGCAAACCAAAACTGGATTTATCGTTTAAAAAAACCCAAAAGCAATCCAGAAGTATGGGAGATCAGTAGAAACTGGATTGTTGAGCATTATTCTTGGCAAAAAAATGCACAGATCAAATGATTCCTGAGGTACTTGCTGATGAAAATCATGTTATATTAACACTGCACTGATCCCCAGCATCACTTCAGAGAGAGGTTTGTTTGGGTTAAGATAAATGAAATTTTTTTGGCTCTGGTAATAGCAAATTACTTTTGTTATGACAGTCACTGATTAGCTTTTAAAAATATCTTCTGATAAAGGTTACCTGCCAATAATAGATAAAAGAACCTGGAAACAGGAAGCATAAATCCTCAAAAGGTGGTGTATGTATGTATAGAGATATTTTCCTTACCCAAACTGTAGCCTTTCTTGGCAAGGTGTGGTAAGTTCTAACCATTTCCATTGTCTCCATCTCTGAGAAAGGAGCAGGGGGGAGTAAAGAGGGGTCAGAGGATAACAACCTACAGCAGAGCCTTATTTTGTGTTTCTGCCAGCCCCCTCTTGCATTATTCCCTTAAATCTTTTCTCTGACATTGTTAGGAATGAAGCAAATAAGAAGCAAAAGAGCCACCTTCAATTTAATTGTGTGAAGTCAGGTAGGATAAAACTACATAAGCGCATATAATAGTAATTAACACTTAGAAATTCCTTCTTTTCAGCAATAGAATAAAATGAAACAAACACATGATTAAGAAAATACAAGTGAACAAGCCAGAAAACAAGACTTATGCTTCCCCAAATTTGCAGAAATGCACAGAATAGCTGATATGCAAAAGGAGAAATGGAAATAAAGAACAAAAAAAATTGCTTTGACTTTTAGCATTCCAGGATGCAGATGGCTTGCTGGGTAATTGGCTGATTGATTGTTCTGCTAACTTTCGGGGTGAGTGGTGGAGCAGGCTGGCTGCCTTCCTTCAGGCTCATTGCTGGCAAATTGGCACTGATATACATACGTGCATATGCACTCTCTTTATTACTTCTGTTGAGTCCATCTTCATTTTGCCTCACATAGGAGTTTGAAACTTCAATGGAAAATAAAAGCTAATTGTATTTAGAGCAAATATTGTCAAACTGGCAGTATTGTTCTCATCTGTCACTTTATACTGAGCCAACCTGAATTTATGCAAGCAACTGATGTAAACAGTCTACTCATGTAGCTCTACTTCAGAAATTCATGATGATTTTGCTATTCTTAATGTCAGAACATCGACTTAGAAGCTAGAGGTAATACTGCCAAAATAATATTGCATACAAAAGAATTGTTCTCAAAGTCATGATCAATACAAGTCACCCAGATTTACTATCACAATATTGAAACAAGAGAAGCACCATTTCTAGTTTTAGCTCAGTCTGGGGACTGAAGCAGGAAAGTCAGCAGCAGCTGCTTTCACAAGTTACTCTTTTTACATGAGCCTGCTCCTGAAGTTTGAAACTAAATTCTATAAGCCAGTATAAAAGGTTCTTTCTGTCATTCTGCAAGTCTGATAACACCTTGTGTGATCCTGCTTGCTTTTTGCTGGCTCACCACACTTCATTAGGGTATGTTTTTCATATACCATCTTTTAAATGCTGTTGAACCACACAATGACTTAAATAGGTTATTAGAAAACCTCTGATTTCAGAAAATGTTCATGTCATTAGCATCTGACTGCGGATCCCAAAGAAGTGTATATGGTGTTTGCCCTCCCCAGCCATGTTATGAGTTTTGCGTAAGCCCAGTAATGAAAACAGCATCCATGTCTGATTTCAAACTTGACTAACTTACCAGGAAAACTGGTACAGTCTCCTCTTACAGTAAGACAGAATCTTATTACATGAGTAGGTAGGTATAAAAACCACGGGAGCAGCTGCTGTGCAATAACATAGTCAATAGGGAAAAATAAGTGAAATGTCTTGTTTAGTCTGAAGAAAAGGCATCTAATTTGATTTACACAAATAAACTACAGACGTCACAGACCACTACTGATACACCTGAATGCAAGGAAAATGGTAAAGGCAGCTTGTAACAGAAAGTCTGTGTTTTTCCCTCTATCTCTGTGCAGGTGACAGTTTGAATAAAAATAATAACTAAAAAAGAAAAAAGAAATCAATTTACTGAATTCTCACTTCTAGAGGAGGCAAAAAGAAAAGACCCTCCCACACACACCCAGTAATAAAATTAGGAAGAAAAGAGGAATCATTTCAATTTCACCAGCACGAAGCTTTAAAGTTTCACTGAGTTTGTCTAAGTGACGATTTGGTCTGTACTGCCTGGATACACAAGACCAGAGAAAGCAGGTTTATACAGACTTCCTAAGTCCTAAAGTCCCAGTGAATTTTCCAAGGATATTTACTGCACATAGATGCTCCAGAGGGGTCTTTTTTGCATTCAGCTGCATAAGAGTTTTACAACATCAACATCACTTCTGAATATTAAACTATGCTGAAACTGTATTTGTCTGAGTATTCAATAAACTGGATTCAAATCCATTTTTTGAGTAGACTGTCACTGCCTACAAAATAAATCTTTGCAGATAAAAATCTTACTTCTAGATACATTTCAGGCTTTATGCCCATAAATACTTTCATAAAGGATATATACATTTCATAGTTATTTTCATTATATCATTAAGAGATTATCATGTTTTTTGGTTTGCTTAGACTAGGAAAGTGAGTATTACACCACTGTTTATAAATGCTGAACCCTACAAAGAGAAAAGGGTTAGTTTAAATTAAAGGACAAGAGTACTATAAGATCATATGGATAAAAATAGTCTATGAGTACATTTAGAACCCAGTTTAGAAAAAGTAGCATTTAAAAAAAAAAGTATGTTCAGCTATTAAAGAAACAGAGATTTGAAGCAGCCTCCAAATTGCTTGTTTAAAATGCAGTTTGAAACTGTCACAGAAGGGGGTTTATGCCTGGACAAGGCTTACTACAGTCAGAAACTGCAGTTTATGTACATGAATTTTTGCATATTCACAGCTGAGCCCTCTCCGAGCATCTGCAAGAGCCAGTAATACTTTTTATTTCTTGCTTGATGCAGAACACAGTTTTAGGAGCTGCCCCCACTCCTCCCTTTTTACTGAAAACACAAAGAGAAAGAGCATTGGATGGTTTCCACTGGCAACCTGAACTTTCCAGGTGTCCCATGCTGCTATGCCTTGACGGCTTACTCAAGGTCAAAGAAACTGTCAGATTTAGACTTATAGGGATTTATTGGTTACAGTGGCAGAGACATGTAAAAGGAAAATGTTTATAGAACCCACTGTGACACATTGCAACTTCTTCTCTTCTGACACATTATAATTTTTATGTACATTATTTTGAACTGAAGTTTCAGACTTCTTAATAGAGTGCTGGAAAGCAATTAATAGAGTGGGTAGTTTATGGTGTACATGATGAGAGGGAGAGTTGAACAAATTTTCTTTTTATCCCTGGAAACTCAGCCTGCCTGCAACCCATTCTGGTCTTTCATTCCTAAATATTTTTGTAAGTTCACATAACTGTACAGTAGGAAAGCTTAATGCAGTACTCAAACTTCACTCAAATGGGAGAATTGTCCCTTGTGAGGCACTTGCACTTCTCAGAAAAACCTACGAGCAATCAATTGTACAAAGGGGAAAAAAAGCTATCAAATTCTCAACTTAGCTGCTGACACAGTACAGAAAACACTGTTTTGTTCTGAACACAATGTACTTTAAACTCCCATTTCTGCTGAAAAGCATGTCTTTAAGGTCTTTAAAAAAGTATTAACTTACTTTGCATTAAGAAACAAATTGAATATTGAACATTAGAAAAAAACAGAAAGAACCCTTGGTGAAAATAAAGGAATGCACCATGTGTCTGGGGAACACATTAGCTGCAAAAGTTTCTTTCATTAGCCATTAATTATAGCAACATAGCAAACTTGTTACAGTCACGGTTTGGAGGGCATGTTTTTTTAATAAATATGGGGTATTTATGTACCTGCAAGTAAAGCATCTTTTCCTGATTTAGCATCTTTCATATTTCTTCATAAGCAGAAATTTATTGATTTTAAGAGATTCAAGATGCCCCTCTGGCAGTTTTCTGCGTTAAAAAGGCATGATAAAAACATTTTATTTATTCTTCAACAAGTTCCTTACACTATGCTAACTCAAGTGGCTTCTTTTTAACTTAAAATGCTCATTTCTACAAGATAAAGCTATCATTCAACACATCAATTTTTGTTTTATTCTTTCAAATTCTCAAGCAAATAAAAATATGTATTTTTATTCCAGTACAAAGTTTCTCCCTGTACTCCCCCAGCAAAACACTTTCTAAAGTAGAGCATAGAGGAATTTCGTAATTCTTTTTTTTTCCACGGAATATGTGCATAGTTCAGACTACACAAACATCCTCTATAGCTCCCCCAGTCACTTTCCATTTCAAGTACAAGGCAATTTGTGTTAACACAAGACAGCTTATCATGTGCTAAGTCTGCATGCAATTTTCTCGTGAGAACAACCATTTTGTACCTACTTGACACATGCAGCACTACACTACACCCAACTAATCAATTCCGTCTATATTAAGAAGTGGGGAGAAAAACTGCCCACAGCTGTTATACTACATCAGCTTTCCTAACTACTTCAGACAACTCATTTTGGGGATTTTTCTTTTCTTTAAACTAAACTGGCATAAACCATAGCCCTTCTTTCTATTTCTTTTCTTTTTTTTTTTAAATTCTCAGGGATTATTGACAAAATGCAAGTGTCAGAGAACAAGCTATGCTTTCTGCAGGCATCCCCAAAATTTGGGAGGCCAACAAGCTCCCAGGGTCATCAGGTACCCTTTGAGGATTGATATACTAGCATAATATGAATGAGCAATAGCATGTTTTCATCAGAGACCCGACAGGCTAGTCTACAAACAAGAATTTTTGGAAGAAAATAGCTTATATATATAATCTTTTTTTTTTATCCTTGTAAGTTCGCAAATGAGAACTGTCTCTGACTTGATATCAAGTCAGAGATAGATACACACACCAAAAAAAAAAAAGGTATCAATAGGGTCCAGAAAGCTCCCAGGGAGGGAACGATGGAGTTGGGAGCTTTTCTTCTGATACCGACTTTTACCCCACAAAACCATGATGTTGAAATGTTCCTATTCAGAGCTTGATGTATCTCACATTTCATGTACATATACCACCAGAGGAGACGACAGTGAACATGCTAAAGACCACACTGCATATGAATATAAGACATAATATAATATTTTCTAAAGTTTGAAACATTAAATCAATAGCCCACAGCGGAGGGATCAAAACCAAAAATACTGAAGACAAAGACTCTGCTACCAATTTATCTCCCAGCTCACTTTGCAAGATTAGCTATTATTGATCAACTAACACTAATTTTTATCAGCTTGGCTTCCCAGCATGCTGCTCTGTGACTTTATCAAACAGCCATTAAACCACATTTCTATTTTTCCTACTTCTCCAGCCAGTCTGCCACTTCTTTACAGAAAAGACATGTAGCTTGCATCAGTCCTACGTGGTGTAACTCAGCTTCATAATTTCAAAAAGATTATGTATTATGTAAATACGAAACACTTAAATACTCACATCTATCACAAAGATGTTCCTGAAACTGCTGTGTCCCCACACATGCCATGCATTTCCAACATTAATCCATTTTTTCAGGGGAAAAAAAAAATGCTATCCTCACAAGTACAGCAATGCAACCTGGCAGACCACTGAGGTCTTAAATATAGGTACTACACCACACACATACCAGCAGCTGGCAACTTCATGCCCTAGCTGAAACCATATTTTAACACCAGAACTGAAGGAATGCAATCCCAGCAGAACATTCAGAATGGCAGAAACACCCGCCACGCCAATGAGCATCTCCTGCGAGGGAATGCAGAGTTGGCAAGTCTTACATCTTATTATGAAGCATAGAATTAAAGGAAAGACACATGGCCTGGTAACCCATGTTGTTTCTATCAGAGGGAAAAAAATACAAGAACCAGAGAAATAAATGTGGCAGTTTAGGAGACAAACAAAAGACAAGCTTTAAGGTAGAAAGAAGAGATGGGAAAAAAACTTAATTCTGGACCCTTCCACTGAAACTATGTGACTGATTTTACTAACACATTTTTCAGAGTTAATTGCTTCTGGTTTTAAATAGCACTGCATCCAGAAAGAAACATCCTCTCGTATTAGAATTACTGCTTTTTTGGTGGGTTTTTTTTTTTTTGTTGTTTTTTTGGGATTTTTTTTTTGTGCACATTATGGCATAACAGCTCTAGACAAGTAAATATAGAGGGTATTTTCCCGTTGTCTCATCCTCTAAAATATAAAGTATACGATGTCTAGTAGTCAGTGTTGTGATTTTGTACTGGTTAATAACAAATGACTACAGGAAAAAATACATTATCTTTCTGTCAGACTACATTACAAGTGCTTTGATAGTTACTGCATGCTTGCAAGGCTTACAGTGCATGTGTCTATTCGAAAGAAGGTAATGTAATTTTCCTTTTAATTTTTATCTCCTTTGACTCTGACAATCATACTAACGGGAGTTTTATAATTCCTGATATAATGCTAAATCTTTCTTTAATACTGCACACTAAGACATAATAGGTTCTGGAGTTTGGAGAACTTGGGAGGTTTTTTGTTTGTTTGGGTTTAGGCCGGGTGGAGGAAGTGGCATCAAAAAAATGCGCATATGCAGCATTTCAATTACTAAACAAGAAATGTTGTTAGTCATATGATGTAATCTAGAGATCCATGGAAGACTCCCAAATTAAAACAAAAAGATAATTTTTCATTGTTTGCCCACTTTGACTTGTGACATTGATCATGCCTCAGTTTGTCCTTCCATGGTTTCTCAAAATTTCGATGCAACAATGCAGATTAGATATCCTTCTACTGTGCAATTCATTAAAATACTGCCTGTAGCCAAATGATAGTTACTTTGAAACGCATCTCACCTTGCACTCTTTTACGTCTACATGAGGACCAACAGCGGTTTTTCAAAGCCCACTTTTCTGTTTCATGTTTTCAAAGGATCCTCCACATCTGCTCTTACCTCTTGATGCTTATGTAACCAGGCAGGTATTTTCATCAAGCTACAGTAATCAGGGCATCCATGGATCTCTCTTATTTTGTACCTAAAACACTGAACCGATAAAATACACATGTGCTTATTGGTTGTGATGACAGTAGCAGGAGAAGGGGAATATTGATTCTGCAAACTCGAATTCCTAGTGCTGGGTCAGGATTTGGTTCATCGCATTCACTCCTGCTTGGCATATTTCTAATGTAATATTGCTTACGGAAAACAAAACAAACAAAAAAAAACACCAAAATTCGATAGGACAGCTACAGCTTTTACCCATTAAAAAAGAAAATTTATGGCAAAATTTAAAAGGATAGTGCCTGATTTTCAATGGCTTGTCTGAAATAAGACCTCCTCTTTCCAAGGATTTTCTTCTTTCAAAAGGCTCATTTGTTTAACATCAATATGTATACTGCAACATGTATATAATTCCCCATATAGACAAACACCTTTTTGAATAAGGATTAATTCCCTTAAGTAAAAGACATACTGGCTAAAAAGTACTCTTAGCTAGATGCCATCTTCCAGGATCAAATAATAACAAAAGGAATCAGTCAATAAATAAATGCTGTCAACCTGTAAAGCTGTCCAACTTGAACAGTTACTTGGAAATTACCCATTATGAATAAGATAATTTTAGCTAAGTAAGGTGATAGTGGCAACTTTTCTTTATAACACTACATTGAATTTGAAATAAATAAATAAATATGTATGTTTGCATTATTTACAAAATAACAGATGTTTTAAATGTTAATGAGGAATCCATAATGGATGCTTGTCATAGTTTAAGCCTCTCAGGAAGTTCACTCACTCACTCCCCCCTCTTTCCTCCCCCTGGCTCCCAGGGGGATGGGAGGAGAATCGAAAGAATGCGACTCCCACAGGTTGAGATAAGAACAGTTTAGTAACTAAGGTATAACACAAACCACTGCTGCTGCCACCAATAATAATAATGATGAGGGAAATACAAGGGAAAAGAATACAATCGCTCACCACCTATACTCAGCCGGACCAAGCAGTGCACCCCCACTCTTCTAGGCTTCTGCTCTCTTTTTTTACATCCTGGGCATGATATGCTGTGGTATGGAATACCTCTTTGGTCAGTTTGGGTCAGGTGTCCTGTCTCTGCTTCCTCTCGGCTTCCCCTCTTCCCTGGCAGAGCATGAGACTCAGAAAGTCCTTGGTCAGACCAAAACATTACCGAGCAGTAACTGAAAACACTGGTGTTATCAGCACAGTTCCCAGGCCCAAAATAAAAAACACAGCGCTGCACCAGCTACAAGGAGAAAAATGACTGCTACTGCTGAACCCATGACAATGCTAAAAAAAAAGAAATCTTCAAAGTGAGGAAATGAAGATATTCTGGCACTGCAAGGATCATTTTTGTATCTCCGTTCAGTCTGATACCAGATTTACACCATTATATCTCACCAATCTATGTCATTGAAACTGCAAGGTATTAAAATGGTTTTATAGAAATTGGATTCTGTTAAACTAAATGGATTTTATGGAAAAAAAAAAACAACCTTTTTATGACATGCATTTAATTATTTAGCAATAATTCATTTAAATGTTATAAACTTCATTGATAAATAGATTAAGTTAGACATTTAAAGATGACATTCATTTAATTGGATGTCTCTATCTTCTGGCTGCATCAGAATAAACATAATATTGGCATTACTGAGTGACATGACCAAAATTACAGCAATAGCAGATGACCAAGCACCAGAGGGATGCAAAATCCCTGAGCATTCAGGCTGTTATCACCACAAGGGAAGACCGGCCATGGTGGATGCAGAAGGAGCCCCAGGACAGGTAAGAAATCTGGTCCTAACCCAGGGATATGGTATAAACCAAGACAAAAATATCTTCCATTATCTGACCATGGCATTCATTATCAACAAAAAATGTGGTATATCTAAGCATCTGTATGTATTAAACTCTGAACAATGCAGCCCAGTTTACCAGCTTAACACTAACTTTCTTGGTAGAAATTGGTTCTGTCCATGCTCCAGGATAAGACTCAAAAAATATTCATTTCAAAAAAAGTTATTCTAATTTTAGGTAAAAAATAATTATTATATGGGTAAATATTTTCTTCCCTTGTTCTGCTCTGTCTGCTACCTGACATATATTCATAGCTTTTTTTTTCCCCTTCCTGTATTTGTAAAGCTCTATTTCCTGAGCAGCTTTAACTCTTCAAAATTGTTATTTGCAGTAGATGCACCTCTGGAAGAACACACACCTTAACTTCGGTAATTCATGATTTTTCAGAGCTTTCCTTTTTGAACTCAATATTTATAACTGCCTCAGTACGAATATATTGCAGCCAAGCATACTTAACCCTAACCCTAACCCATACTTAACATCGACCAAAAACCTGCGAGCTAGAATAGCTGCATCTAGAAGTGGCAAACAGAACTATTCTGCTTCGTGCTAACACCAACATCTTTGTAATTAGAAAGACAATCTCTTAATCTGGCACTGCAACCAAAAGTGTAAATCAAAGTTCAACGAGCATCAAGAAGAATATGAATTTTCAGTCTAGTTTAAAATATGTGCACAAAGTAAAGTCTCGCTCCATAACTATTCCCATCCATCCTCACCTACTGGAATATCCTCAACAGTAATGCAGCATAACAAGATTTTTGTAAACAATTTCAACATAACAAGAAATCTTATAGGAAAAGTTGCTTACATCTCCCCAGGACTCCTGGACATATTACTAGACAAGGAAAAATACTGGTTGGAGAATTTGTATTTTTTTTTCTCTGAGAACATTTAGGGTGAATTTCAGCAAAGAACTCATTTGTCATCATTATCAACTAGGTCTAGGGAATTCACTAAATCCACGTGGGATCTTAAATACAAGAAAAAATGTCAGGAAAACTTCAGATACTTGAAAGAAGCTTACACTGATTTTTTTTCTCCATATTTTCTCCAAACTAGATAAAACCAAATAGTTTCAATCATGCTGTAATTACTCACAAATCAAAGAGCTCTAAGAAATAGGCTTTAAAATTGCCCCTTCCCTGAGTAACACCACAGATTTCCACTAAACACAGCATTTGAAATGAATTAACATGGTCACTGAGGTCTCCAAGATCATCAATCTATTTTCTGTTAAATGTCCATGCATGACGCTAGAGGTGCACTCCTTAGCTGCAAGCTGTACAACTGGATCCTGGCTGTCATTCTCAAATATTATTAGTTCATAATAACTAGAGAGAAACAGAAATGTCATTTACCCACTTCAGAAAATTTCAAGTAAAGGATCAACTTCATTAACAACAAGTAAGACAACAGTGAAGAAGCCACAACAGGTTGCCTCCAACTAGAGGCAGCATGCAGGACAGAGCTCATTGTTGCATCACAAGCAGTTGTGATGGAACGGTTACTGTAGGAGGTAAGAAAACTAATAGTGTGGGTAATAGCTCAGACACATACTGATTTTGCCATCTGACATCAGGATGAGATTAACTTCCTGAAATAGATCTTAAGTTCAGGTCCAGCACAGCTGAAGCACCTGGACCAACAACATGAGTCTTTGACCCCAGAAAGCATCATGTGGACCATGACTGACCAAATATTCTCAAGCATAAAGAGATTTGCCACAACTGCTAGTAATGATATTACTTTACAGCACATTATCCAGAGATTGCAATGTCTTCAAAAAAGGGTCCAGACCATAATGCCATGATAAGGTATCTTCTGGTAATTTAATTATATCAGCACTAGCCTATGATTCCTTGGGTAACAGCAATGGCTAGCCCCACTGCCCATAAGTTAAAAATAAACAAATAAATAATAATTTAATAAAGTAAATTAAGTCACAGAGTTTCTATTTAATGTACTCTTCCAATTTATGGGATAACTATACTATCAAATTATATAGAGTCAATTTTAGAGCTGTTCAGATTCTCCAAACTTTTTTAACTAAATATGATCTGGATTGAACAGACTATCTTGAAAGGACTACTTCACTATTTCTCCACTTTGAAACCTCACTTTGCCTTTCTTTTATGGTACCCAGAGTGTACAAAAAGATTATTCAAATGTCTACAATAACTGATACTGTCTTGATCAGATCCATGCACCTCCCAGTAAGATAGCACACCGACTACAAACAGGAAAAACAGTGTAACTGAAACCACTGCAGGCTGTGAAGTCTTTACCTCAAGCTGCAGATCTAAACTGAACTCTCAGCCTCCTGAATGTGGAGCCAGCTCCACAGAGTGCGTCACAGAAATGTGTCCAAGGTGCCCACCATAATCTGAAATTTATGGCCTGTAGATCTCTTCCGGTGAATTGGCACAAAGCTCTTCATATTTTAGGCAACAGTTCTCTTACCATACTTGCTTCAAAAAAGTTTATTTTCTTACCTACATTTCTGTTTTATTCCAAATTAAGGCCTCTATGAGCAAGCACCATACAAAACCTAAGTTTACAGAATATTTTATTCTCGTGAATTATACTCCCTTCTTAACGCCTCTTGTTAGCAGTATAAAGTAAGCCCAGTGGCACAGAGATGCAGTATGATCCAGATGCCATAACATATTTGTGACTCAGCCTTTCCAAACCAGAAAAAGGCAGCAATTTCTAGTTTCAGAAAACTCAAACTGAGGAGCAAGAGATT